>CAUDMG010001393.1:702500-765000 GCA_958450375.1 Homarus gammarus
GAGTGAAGATTTAACGCCTTTAACTGTTAGATTTGAATTTAATGGAGGTTATATGACATAGAAAAAGACACTATACGTAGCTGGGAGTTTGACACAGTGTTAAGTGAGAATTTAAATGATTGTTGACGTAGAAGTGAAGAGACATGAGGTGGTGACTGGAGCTCGTCAGAACACTGTATGTGAGAGTATCTATTGGGGTGGGGAAGATGTGGTTGGGTTAGGTTAGGTGAGGTTAGAGACTAGTTTAAGTCAGGTTAGGTTATTTTGTGTGTGTGTTAACCTGACTCTCTTTAACTAGGGATCTAACGACTAAATTAACTTATAAACCTAACATAACTCGTGTCGAAATTGTACTGTATCTAAATGTTCTCTTTTATCTTCCTCAGAACAACACACACACACACACACACACACACACACACACACACACACACACACACACAAACAAACACACACACACACAACACACACACACACACACACACACACACACACACATCTTTAATAATACACAAACATGTCATCACCATAAAAAAAATAATTTCGATATTACATTCAAAATCTACATAATTACTTTCCTTCGATCCTTCCCAGCTGAGAGGGAGAGAGGGAGGGGGGGGGGGCGAAAAAAATGAACGTAGGAACCTTTGACAGTAATATCCATGACACACACACACACACACACACGGCATCAAACACTTCTTCATCAAAGCACAACCATCTGCCTCCTCATTCTCCCAAGAGATTATAAATGATTACTCCAAGACGTGAGATTATTATCCCTTCTCGCTTACCACCCCCAGAGACACACACACACACACACACCCCAGAGACACACACATACATACACACACACGCCCCCAAGTGACCACCTCCCGCGCGACACCACAATGTTAGCGGAGGTTGATGAAAACTGCCACACACACACACACCACACGCACACACACACACACACACCACACACACGCACACACACACGCCCACCGCCTCATCTACTAATACACACCTGAAGACTCGTGAAACCTTTAATAATATATCTGAAATAAAGATGTTTGTTTGGAGTGTATGTAATCAGACTGAAATTTAGTGAAATGTGTTGTATCTGTTTTGTGGATTTGAGGAAGATCTTTTGTAGGGTAAAATACAGTAATACAACAATACAATACAATACAATGAAACCTCCATATAACGGACTCTCGATAAAACGGACTTCATCTACAGTCCCACACTTACGAGATCCCAGGAGACAAAATAGATGGCGTCAGACAAGGCTGGGTGCTGGGCCCTATACTGACGTCCTTACAGAATATTTAATGGATAAAAAGTTGTAAGATATGATAAAAAAAGATGATAATACGGAATAATAAGATAATAATAACATAATATAGAATACATATCGCTCTTAGTCGGTATACATATAATATTGCTCTTAGTCGGTATATAAGTTAATACCGCTCTTATTACAGGTAGTTAAAGATATATTAACAATCTTTCTCTTTATTAACAAATTAGTGGAAATAAATGAAGGATATGGACTTAGGAGTTAATGGAGTAGAGGTGGGAGTTATGGTAGGTAGTTAATGGAGTAGAGGTGGGAGTAATGGTCGGGAGTTAATGGAGTAGAGGTGGGAGTAATGGTCGGGAGTTAATGGAGTAGAGGTGGGAGTTATGGTCGGTAGTTAATGGAGTAGAGGTGGGAGTAATGGTCGGTAGTTAATGGAGTAGAGGTGGGAGTAATGGTCGGGAGTTATTGGAGTAGAGGTGGGAGTAATGGTCGGGAGTTAATGGAGTAGAGGTGGGAGTAATGGTCGGGAGTTAATGGAGTAGAGGTGGGAGTAATGGTCGGGAGTTAATGGAGTAGAGGTGGGAGTAATGGTCGGGAGTTAATGGAGTAGAGGTGGGAGTAATGGTCGGGAGTTAATGGAGTAGAGGTGGGAGTAATGGTCGGTAGTTAATGGAGTAGAGGTGGGAGTTATGGTAGGTAGCTATTGGAGGAGAGGTGGGAGTAATGGTCGGTAGAAATGAGGGAGTTTATGGTGGGGGATTATTTTTGTTTCTTATATGTAGTTTTAATGTCATCCACTCATCCGTCATCCTCATCCACCAATCCATTCATCCAACCATCTTCATCCACTCCTTCACCCACTTACTTTCCACCATCTCCATCCACACCACTCTTCCACCCATCTCCATCCACCCCTTCATCCACCCCCATCCATCCACTCATCCACCACAATCCACTTCGGAACAAGAAGGGCACAACGCACAATAAGTCTTTCTGCCACTACACAAGGAAGGAGTGTGTGTGTGTGTGTGTGTGTGTGTGTGTGTGTGTGTGTGTGTGTGTGTGTGTCCGGTACTGCAATCGATCGCCTTCATTTCCTTAACTGTAAAGTGAGGTACCTATTCACAGCTGGGTGGGAATAGGGGTGCCCCGGGCTAGAACCAAAGACCCTTAGGACATAGTGTATCATCCATTCAGCCACCGCTAGGGAAGGTTAGGGTGAGAAGGGGAAGGTGCTGAGGGTGTATGGATGAGTAGTTGGGTGAGGTGGATGAAGGGAGTGGGTTAGTGTGTGGGTGAGGTTAGATGAGTGGGTGGGTAATGTTGATGAGTGGGTGGGTGAGGTGGATGGATTAGTGGGTGGTGGTTTAGGCCGATGGATGAGTGGGTGGGTAAGATGGGTGGATGAATGGGTGGTGGTTGAGGTCAGTGGATATATGAATGGGTGGATAAATAAATGAGTAAAGAAAGAATAAATGAAGGAAGAGTGGAGGAGGAATAGGCGTGCTGTGGGTGGTGGAAGGGCCGCTAGAGGCGCTACTTGTCCCTGGGCCGCATTACTTTGATTAGTATTATGCGCGGGAAAGTGACGGTCTCTGCGGACACCACCAGATCTCTGAAAGACCTTCACTAATGGCCGTCGTCTCTCTCTATCTCTATCTCTCTCTCTCTCAATCTTTTCTTTTTACTTTTTTTCTTTTTTTAATTTATGTTTTATTTTTTGTGGTCTGGACGGGTTATGTCGGAGTTTCCAGAATGTGCTTTTTCGGAGATTACTTTTCTGTGGTGAATAGTTGGGGGTCCCGCGAGGAAAACCTATTTCATTAAATATTTTCCGACTAATGGAAAGAGCAGCAGTTTTTTTTTTCTTTCTTTTTTTTTTTAGGAGGTTGCGCTCGCTCGACTGCAGGAGCTCTCACCGCCGGAAGTTGAGCAAGACGTTGCAAAAGAAATATTAAATAAGGGTTTTCGTCAACTTGAATAATGTTGAAGGGATAGATATATGTCCATGACTTTAGGTGATCTTAAAGGGATAGGTAGAAATAGAAGTTTTCTTTTGAATATTGAATACGTGTTGTGAGTGTTGGAGAGGTTGGAGGGGAAGGGATGCAAGCGATGATACGTTAAAGGTCGTATTCACATCAGTTAGCACAAGATACAATCCGTAATCACATCCACCTAAAACCAACCTACTAAAAGTATTGTTAATCCACAACGGCATCAAATCCTCCCCACTCCTATCATAATAAAGAGTTAAAAATATAGATAAACGCAAAACGACTTACCAGTGACTCAATACGAATATACAAAGCTGTTATTACTCTCAGCTTAATCGGTTACAGTCAGATTTTAAATGTTTAAGTGATGACCAAACTAACACTGTGTAGGTTCTAGTTGTTTTAATGCCTTTGAAATTACATCATGAATTTTGAAGTGCTTATAATTGATGCGAATTCGTTTTTGTATTTAAATATTGACGTATGCCCTATGGCGTCACTCACTCCACCCGCTTACGATGAAATTTAATCTTAAAGACAGAAATGAAGTTACAATTCTACAAAAAAAGGTAAAAATGACTCTAATGAATCTAATCTCATCTAATCTAATCTGATCTAATATATTATTCTTAATTTAGGTCACTTCGGCTAGTTGTTTTAATAAATTTAGCCATTTTATAGAGTCTAAATGCCCAAAATCCTTCTGTAAGTTTTCATTGTTAGTGGATGGAGTGATTGACACCAACTTGTAAACGATGACAGCAACTCTAAATGTTTCTGTACACGTGAGGCATTTTTGTAGTAATATTTTGTAGTAATTTTGTCATAATATACCTTTTACAGTATCAGTTTATTGTAGTAAATAATTCATATAAGATAGGTCATGTAGTGTATAAGGAGACAAATTTAACGTACTGATTTTATGGAAAGAATATCGACCCTAATTAGCAAAGGTGTTCGTAAAGGTATTAGTAAAGGTAAAAATTTAGAATAATTTTGATTTCTGAATGTTTAATCTTGTTTTATCATAAGTCACCCAGTTAGATACGTTCCCATACCCTCACCCCGACTCTCCCACGCATGAAGTCGAGAAAATGTGGACTGTAAGGTGTATCTTTCTCCCGTAGATGGCCCAGCTTCCTCTCCAGTAGATACCCACAAAAGAACTCGTCAGGGAGGGCGCCCACCAGTCCTCACAGCCTCAAGAGTGAACCCCCAACCTGAGACATGACTGAATGAATCCGAACCCCGCTTTCCCCCTCCTGCGAATCACAAGAAACCCCCATACTACTCGACTGAACCCCATACTGAATAACAATCATCAGTGACTCCACAGTAAGGTATAAAACAACACTCTGGTAATGTATTGTATTATGGTCGTTTAGTTTTTAGAATTTTGTTAATATTTTACATAATTGGTTTTATGGTTAATGTACGGTCGTCATGGTAACGCTAGGTAAACAATCACGCAAGGGTGTACGACATTAGCTAAGGTACAACAACCATTCGAAAGTGAGGATTATGGTGATGTAGATGTGGCGAGGAACTACTGTCATGTTTACAAGTGCTAGTGTCTTAATCCTAGTGTGGGGAGGTTGTGTGGGGAGGATGTGGACGGATAGGTGGGAGGAAGGGTGTAGGAGGAGGAAATGAAAGGAGGATGTGAGGGGAGATAGAGGGAAGGCATGAGGAGGACTTGAGAGAAAGAGGATGAAGGGAGAAGTGAGGGGAGGATGTGAGGGGAGATAGGGGGGGGGGGAGGCCATTGAGACAAGAGAAGAGAATAATTATCTGTGTAAATGTTTAGTTTGAGAGCCACGACCACCGCTTTTGTCTTCCTCTCTCTCTCTCTTTCATTCATTGTCTTCTTTATGTTTCTCTCTCTTTCCCTTCTTCCCATATACTTTGTCTTTTCTTTATTCTCTCCTTTCTTACATTTTTTCTCAAGTTCTTTCTACCGCCATCTCCTTTATCAGGCCCGGATCCAGGCCGATTCAGCCGATACACTTGCAGAGCTCAAAAAATTCTGACCGATGCAAAGGTATCATTATGCATCGGTCCAATAATTGACCTGTCGGTAGCTTAATCCATTGTCGGTGTTGACCTGCCTGGCCCACCAGCTGCTGACCGTAGCTGTCATTTTCTGTACCTCAGTGGCAGGTTTTATAATGTTCTAGGTATCTCGGTTATGGGTAAAATGTGCCAAAAGTGTCAAAGGTGAAAATCGTCTTGTTTTTGTCTGAACTTATTAGAAAACAACGACACTAGAATTATTATCTGGCGTTGCAGAATGATATGTAAAACATCCATACAATTCTTGGAAAAATGTCTACTTTTTTTTAAGAAGAAAAAAATCGTCAAATTTGAGGTCTGGATGCTGCCTAATCTTCAGATAAAATAAGCTAGGGTGGCTAAACTTCAGGTGAATGACTGGACTTCCAACGGGACGAAGAAACAGCATTAACAGAGACCGAATGTAAAATGGACTTTGGTGTGCATGTTGACAATGAACTGAAGTTTTCTGGCCACTGTGAGAAGGAGGTAAATCAAGCAACTAAATTATTAGGTCTTAGAAGAAGGTCGTTCAGATATCTAGACGATCTTAAGAGTGAGGTGCTTCCTTGTCTGGTCCCGAGATATGCTTGGGACTGTCAGTTGATTGAAAATGTCCAAAGGAAGCCACCAGACTGGTGCCTGCAGTGCGGCACCTCAGCTCACCAGAGAGATATATCTAATTAAATTAAAGAAATTTCAGTAAAGTCAATCAAATTATTATTAGAAGCCAAAGTAAGTTTCCGGATGTTTCACATTCACGTATTAATTCCGGAAATAAATAATTGGCCTCAACATAATTATATAAGACCATGTTGTTACAGTAGTCCTTCTGAAATGTAATCATGCTAGACAGACGCTATTTATTCCACAATAATAATAATAATAATAATAATAATAATAATAATAATAATAATACTAATACTACTACTACTACTAATAATAATGATAATAATAACAATTATAATAATAATAATACTACTAATAATAATAATTATAATAATAAATACTACTATTATGACTACTACTACTACTAATAATGATAATACGTGAGTTCCACGTCACCAGATGGCAGTACGATCGATTACGTTATACTCAACATGAAGAAATAAGACAAGTTTCTCGTCTGTGTTAACTTCATGTCGCTGTGGCGTCTACATCGACGATCAGTTTTAATACATACTGTGAAGGACAAGTCAAGTAATTAAATAGTGAGTGTGAATTTAACTTATTTTCAAGACTTATGGACATTTTAACTGTTTATTTAGCTGATGTATCGTTATATAAGCGACAAGATGCTGACAGTACTGAAAATAAACGAACAATATGAACTGCATAGGAAGTTAAACGCGCTAAATAGGAAAATCGATTAGGTGTGATATTGTGTACCCTCACCACCTCCATTACTCCTAATACCGGTAAGTGTTTTATATATGTAATTTTGTGTCTAATTTATTTGTAATGTACAATATTATGTTTATAAAATTGGCAGGTAAAAATGTGTTGAAGGTCGTGTGTAGGAATAATCTAGTGAGTAAGGAAAAACAAGTTAAATGACTGAATTTATTTTACAAGCGATAAGTTACATCAATCAGACTGGAAATATTTTACGAGGAGTTTTAGTAATGGTTATTTTGTTCCATTAATATTCCGGAGCTACAACTTAAACCTTTATTTTATCGTACAGTGAAATTATGACTTTATTATACTATAGGAATACCGGGAGTTGATGTCAGTTTACCCCAGCGGCCAAGACACGAAGCTATGACCTACTTACAATTTCCTTAATAAATAGTCAATCATTTATTCCTTCCTCCCCTCACGTATTGTATTTTTTATATTATTATTTTTTCATTAAATACATATGAAAAATAATCCATTATTAACCATACGAATTTAAAAAGACACCTACTGTAGTATTTATCGAGGGGGTTTCCGTGGTAAGCGTGGGGCCTTGTGACATAGGGAGTATTTTGTGACGAAACTTTTAATACTTTTTTTTCAAATGACTGTATAAATAATTTTGTGATGGGATGAAGGAACTTTTATTTGCAGTTTATGAAATTTGACTTACCTTAATTACCGCACCAAAGGTATGCTGGCGTTTTGAAGAAGAGAAAAGTTGTTGAATGAATTGAAGCTGCATTATTACCAACTCAAATCCTACCCAGTCAAAAAAAAAACGAAAGTAAATATTGTTTAGTAAAGGTGAAAACTTGTGTTGGCAACTGTGTTCAGAGTCACATCAACGTAACATTGTGAGATACAGAGGTGTAGTACAGTACGTATTCATACAGTCCACACGTTGTAACTTAGTGTTGTATGGAGGGATTACAGTCACCTATCTGATGTATATATATGAAAATGTTAGGGTTAGGTTAGGTTGGTGTTAGGTTAGTGTTAGGTTTGGTTAGTGTTAGATTTCGTTAGTGTAAGGTTAGGTTAGGGTAAGGGTTAAGTCACGTTAGGGTTAGGTTAGGTTAGTATAGTTGGGTGGGTTAGTCTTGTCTATTAAATATTACTGGCTCGAGACTCAGACTGACTCGAGACTCACACAGACGACTCATAAGACTGACTCGAGACACACAGACTGACTCGTGACTCACAAGACGGAGGTGGAGCAGTGCCTGAGACAACGGTAAACCAATTAAGGTGTCGCCTCACAGCCCTGGGATCATGTCATCTGCAGGCGAGGCCAGGTGATGGTGGGCGTGAAGGGGGTGGGGGTGAGAGGGGATGTGAGAGAGTGGGGTGTGAGAGGGTGAGTGGGTAAGATAGGGGTGTGAGAGTGATGTAGGAGTGGGGGAGAGGGTGGGATGTGAGTGTGGGTAAGAGGGGGGTGATAGAGTGACTGAGAGGGGGTTGTGAGAGGGATGTGAGAGGGTGGGGTGTGAGAGTTGGTGAGAAAGGGGAAGTGTGTGAGAGAGAGAGAGAGAGAGAGGTGACGAGTCCCTGGAAGAGTGGAAGGTGTAAGAGTGAATGACAGCAGGTGAGAGTGAGAGATAGTAGGTAAGAGTGAGTGAAGGCTACACTCCAGACCTCTCGTTGTCACTCTTCAACACCTCACTTCCTGAACCGTGAATTATGGTCCTCTGGCGTATTCTGATTGTCAAGTGTGTGTGTGTGTGTGTGTGTGTGTGTGTGTGTGCCAGTGCTCGTTGCTTTTGTTGGTGTAGACGTGGTTGTGAGTGGGTGAGAGAGTGTACTGATGAGAGGGGAATGAGTATGAGAGGGGAATGAGTATCCCTGAGTTCGGTGAGAGGTGGCAAGATGGAGACGAGGGGAGGGGGTGACTGGGGGGTGTAGGGAGAGGGAGGGAGTGGGAGAGGCTATGACAGGAGGGGTGAGAGGGGGAGTGAGAGTGGGTGGGGGGGAGAGCGAATGAGAGGAAGAGGTGTTAAGAAGAAAAGAGCAAGGAGGAGGTGAAGAGGTGGCAAGGAGAAGAGATGAGGATGAAAAGGCGGAGAAGAGGAAGGAGGAAAAGACGAAGAGGAGGAAGAGGAAGGGGAAAGGAGGGGCGGAGAGAAGGAGGATGAGGGCGAAAGAATGGAGGAGGGCGGAAGGGAGGATGAAGGGAAGGAGACAGAAGGAAGGGGCATAGAGGAGAAAGGGAGGAAGTGGGACAAGAGGTGGAAGGGAAAAGGAGAAGTAGTGGAGAAGTGGTGCAAGAAGAGGAAAGGTGTAAGAAGAAGGGAGAGGAGGGGTGAAGGAAAGGGGGAGAGAAGTGCAAGGAGAGGAGAGGAGAGGGTGAAGAAGGGGAGAGAGAGAGAGAAGGAGAAAGGGGGAGGGAAGGGGGGGGTGAAGACAGACTCCTAGTGGCTGAAAGTGGCTGTCGAGAACTCTTTCCAGGTTAATTGGACCGACACCTAAAGCTCACCTTGTTCAGTACACTTGTCTCTTTGTAGGTAGTGGTGTAGGTGGTGTAGATGGTGGTGGTGTAGGTGGTGGTGGTGGTGGTGGTGGTGGTGTAGATGGTGGTGGTGGTGTAGGTGGTGGTGGTGTAGATGGAGATGGTGGTGTAGGTGGTGGTGGTGGTGTAGGTGGTGTAGATGGTGTAAAAGGTGGTGTAGGTGGTGGTGTAAGTGTAAGCGGTAATGATGATGATTTTGGTGGTGATGAAGGAGGATGAGGAGAAGAGTTGGAGAGGAGATACTGGGAGGGGTGTCAAGAAGCGCCTCTCCACCACCTCTCCACCACCACTCGGCTGAGGATAACGATACTACCGCAGTGTGAGGTAACGCAGTGAGGGAGGAAGGAAAGAGAGAGTGAGGGTGGAAGGAGAGAAGGAGGTTTGAGGCGAGGAATGAGGGAAGGAGGGAGGAAAGGAGTGAGGGAAGGAGTGAGGGTGGAAGGAGAGAGGGAGGTTTGAGGCGAGGAAGGGGGGAGGGAGAAGAGAGGGAGGGGGGAATGAGGGTGGGAGGGAGGAAAGTATAAACAGAGAAAGGGAAGAAGGAAGAGGGAGGATTGGAGGCTGGGAGGTAGAAAAATGGGGAGAGAGAATAGAGGGAAGGAAGGAAAGAAGGAGGAGTGAAGGAGAGGCAGAAAGGGAGGGAAAGTGAGGAAAGAAAATACGACTTAGGAGAGAGAGAGAGAGAGAGAGAGAGAGAGAGAGAGAGAGAGAGAGAGAGGGGTGTAATGAGTGAAGGAGAGGGGAGATGAAGGGAGGGATAAAGGGATGTTGCAAGGAAGGGAGAGAAAGCGTAAGGGATGGTAGGGAAGAGAGAGAGGAGGAAGAAGGAGAAGAGACTGAAAATGAGGAAGAGGAAGAAGAGAAAAAAAAGCGAAGGAAAAAAAAAGATTGAACAGTAATGAGACCGACAGACAGACAGACCGACAGACAGACAGACCGACAGACAGACAGACAGACAGACAGACAGAGAGACAGACAGACAGACAGACAGACAGACTAAGGGAGAGAGGCACGAAGATATAAAAATAACCTAGAGGCGAAGAGAGAGAGAGAGAGAGAGAGAGAGAGAGAGAGAGAGAGAGAGAGAGAGAGAGAGATATTGAACGCACCAAGTTTGAAGTGACAAGACGTCTCTCGGTAGGAAATCAGATATCTGAGCCGGAATTAATGAAGGGATGGGCGTGTGTGCTGGGTCATGTTAATAATATGTTGAGGCACAGGTGATATGTGCCACCCCCTCTCCCTTCCCCCGTCCCCTCCTTCCTTCCCCCCTCCCCTCCTTCCTTCCCCTCCCTCCTCTTCCCTCCTCCTTCTCTTCCCCTCCTCCTTCCCTTCCCCTCCTTCCCTTCCTCCTTCCCCTCCATCCTGTCCCACGAGCCCCTTCCTCTCCCTCACTCCCTCCTCTCCCTCACTCCCGCCATCACACGAGCCTCCTCACTCCCTCCTCTCCCTCACTCCTCTCTCCCCTCACTCCTCTTCTCTCCCTCACTCCTCTCCCCTCACTCCTCTCCCCTCACTCCTCTTCTCTCCCTCACTCCTATCCCCTCACTCCTCTTCTCTCCCTCACTCCTCTCTCCCTCACTCCTTTCTCCCCTCACTCCTCTTCTCTACCTCACTCCTCTCCCTCACTCCTTTCTCCCCTCCCTCCTCTCCCTCACTCCTCTCCCCTCACTCCTCTCCCCTCACTCCTCTTCTCTCCCTCACTCCTCTCCCCTCACTCCTCTTCTCTCCCTCACTCCTCTCCCTCACTCCTCTCTCCCTCACTCCTTTCTCCCCTCACTCCTCTTCTCTACCTCACTCCTCTCCCTCACTCCTTTCTCCCCTCCCTCCTCTCCCTCACTCCTCTCCCCTCACTCCTTTCTCCCCTCACTCCTCTTCTCTCCCTCTCTCACCCCCCCCCTTTCCTTGCCTCCATTACTAGACGTGAGAATTCTAGTGTAATACATATGATGTTTTTCTGCTTAATCACACACACACACACACACACACACACACACACACACACAAACACACACACACACACACACACACAAAGCTAAATGAGTAACATCTAGGAGTAACAACATAATCCTCAAGGAGTTACAAAGCTAAATGAGTAACATCTAGGAGTAACAACTTAATCCTCAAGGAGTTACAAAGCTAAATGAGTAACAACGTAAACCTCAAGGAGTTACAAAGCTAAACGAGTAACATCGAGGAGAGTTACAGCTTAAACTTCAAGGAGTAAAAGCTAGAAGTTACAGCTAAAACCTAAAAAATAAAAAGCTACTAGTTAACAGCTTATAAACCATCGTGCTCAAAGGGTTCAGTCAACCAGGTAAATACGTTCTTAATGTTTTCACCTTTCCAAGAAGACTTCAAGTATGACCTTCTGAGAACTCGAGTCTTGGGGATGACTTTAGGGAGCGAAGGTGTTTGGTCTCTGTGATTAATTACGACTTATGATTGTAGTTGTGGTTGTAGGTAGTTAAAGAGGTCATGTTAGGGTCAGTGTTGTAGTTAACGAGGTCATGTTAGGGTCAGTGTTGTAGTTAAAGAGGTCATGTTAGGGTCAGTGTTGTAGTTAAAGAGGTCATGTTAGGGTCAGTGTTGTAGTTAAAGAGGTCATGTTAGGGTCAGTGTTGTAGTTAGAGGTCAGAGTTGAGGCATCATTGTATAGGCTGTAGTGGTCATGTGGGCAGTGTTGCTAGATTGTGTTGTTATGGTGGGAAGGGAAAGGGCAGGGTAGGGGAGAAGGGGAGGGTAAGGTGTGTGTGTGTGTGTGTGTGTGTGTGTGTGTGTGTGTGGTTATTGTTAAGTACCGTACCGTGCCGTGTGACTGGGCAGAGACCGGTGTGTTTAGACGTCACGCCACACCAACACTTTCTCACTCTCCTTAATGAGTATATAAAGCAGTGTGGCTCTCCATCTCTCTGCCCCCCCCTCCCCTCCAACCCCCACTCTCACCCCTCCCCTCCAACCCCCACTCTCACCCCTCCCCAACCCCTAAAAAAATATCTTATCGTGTGTGTAATTTCAAGGAAGGATTCTGATCTTGTGAAATTTAAACTTTTATCTCAAAGAGCGGATCAAATAATGACCCCTCTCTCTCTCCCCCCCTTCTCCCCCTCCCCCTTCTCCCCCTCCCCCCTTCTCCCCCTCCCCCCCCAAATTTAGGTTGTGGTCGAGATATATGCTGGTGATAATAACTATTTTTTTTTTATATTGTGGACATGTAAAGGAGCCTGGGTTAGTTTTGGTTTAGGTTAGGTTTATTTAGGATCGGTTGAGTTGGGTTGGGTTTAAGTTAGGTTGGATTAGATTAGGTTAGGAAGTTCGGTTTGGTATGGTGATATTAGACACGATTTGGTTCAGGTTAGGTTAGGTTAGGTTAGGTTAGCTTAGGTTAGGTTTCGGCACTACAATTATTTTCTTCCACTTCACAATTTCTGGTTGAGGACAAACAAACGCACTCAAGTCAGGAGGACAAGAGAAGACAAGTACGAGACACGGTGAGCTGATGAACCAGAGAGAGACGTGTAAACAAAGACGCAACGGTGTGTGACAGGCGGGGAATTACAGCCTCTTCCCCTCCTCCTCCTCCTTCTCCTACTACCCCCTCATAAAGGCCCACAACGTCAGGATGAAATGCACAGTCGAGGATATCTTACTCATTAGGGCGGACCTGTCACCCGCTTTGATTTGTCGTGAATGAGCAGGCGGGAGACGACGAAAAAGGGCTGCAGTGTTGAGTGGTGGGGCGGCCATTGTTCCCGCGTTGGAGAAACAAGTGAGTGACAGTCGCGTTGTGGTGGCTCCTGCGTCCCTTACCTACCACCTACCTACCTACCTACCCCCTCTTCCCCTTCTTCTTCCCCTCTTCATCTTTCCCTCTCCTTCCTCCCCAACACACACACATACTTTTTTTTCTCAAGCTCCTCCCGTTTGTTTCTTAGACTATAGGGCGCCTTATTTCACCGTCGTGGTGTTGCGTCACGTTGCCTCCCCCACTCACGGCCTCCTCCCCCACTCACGGCCTCCTCCCCCACTCACGGCCTCCCCACCACCACGACCCGTTCTCACCTCCCTCCTTCAGGTAATCATATCCTCGAAATTAGGAATAAGGGAGCAGATCTAGTTAAGGTAGAAGCCCATTTTGCCTTCGCTGCCACCACCTTCACGCCATGTTTTAAGTTATGCAGTTAGATACGTTCTCACTTCGTCTGTTTCCGGGAAAGAAATTAACATAGGAACTTCTGAGAATGTCGAGTGAGGATGCTTTCATGTTTCCTCTCCTGTTTCTAAGAAAAGACGTGGGCGGTGACTCAAGGAAACCCGCCTCTTGTCCACAACAACAACAACAACAGCGACGGGGAGGAAGGGAGGGTGGTAGTGGTGAAGGGTGGTAATGGTGGTGGTGTCAGGGGGACGGAGAGTGGTGGTGGTGGTGATGAAGGGGTAGGCGAGGCAAACGTTTATCTATGGACATAAAATCACTTGGTGTCATGTAAACGTTGAACGCCTCGCAATTGTAACTTATAAAGGGGAAACGTTTGTCATTCTACGGGGAGCTGGAGCCGAGTTTCAGTACAATATTGGGCCTTGACTCTCCTGGTTAGTTTAGTCACATAATTACAGGTCTCTCTCTCTCTCTCTCTCTCTCTCTCTCTCTCTCTCTCTCTCTCTCTCTCTCTCTCTCTCTCTCTCTCTCTCTCTCTCTCTCTCTCTCTCTCACACACAACACCATACGTCACCATCACAGCATCAAACGTCACCACCAGAGAACCGCACTTGACCACCACAGTACCACAAGTCACCACCACAGCATCATCACACGTCACCACCACAACACCACACGTTACCACCACAGCACCATACGTCACCACCACATCACCACATGTCACCACACATCACCACACGTCACCATACGACACCACCACATCACCACATGTCACCACCACATCACCACACGTCACCACTACATCACCACAAGTCACCACCACATCACACGTCACCACCACACGTTACCACCACATCGTCGTTGTGGCCCCCTCAATTAAGGGTCAATAGAGCGAGGGGTGCCGTGGGCGTCCTGAGTCGACCCAGGTGAGGGGTGGGGAGGGGGTAGTGGGGGGCCAGAACCCATGGGTGGGGGGGGGAGTAGCCCACGTTACGGGATATGGGACGGAGGTTATGCAATGGGGTTAAGTGGGAGAACCAATGGAATGGGAATTAATGGATGCTAATGGAATAGAGTGGTGGGGTACAATGGAATGGAGAATGATGGGGTCCAGTGGAATAGTGATGGGGTCCAATGGAATAGAGTGGTGGGGTTCAATGGAATGGAGAATGATGGGGTCCAGTGGAATAGTGATGGTGGGGTCCAATGGAATAGGGATGTAGGAGGAAAAAAACAGTGGGATGGTCAACGATGGGATGGGGTTGAGGTAGGAGAGCGATGGGATGGACGTGAAGGGGAGGTATAGTTGATGGGACAGGCATTGTACTGAAGGGTAGAGGAAAGGAACTGGTGGGAAGGAAGGAAGGGAGGGAGGGAAGGAGAAAGGGGAGGGAAGAAAGGAGAGGAGGAGGTAGGGAAGAAGGGAAGGAGGGGAGAAAGAGAGGAAGGAAGGAAGGAGGGAGGGAAGGAAGGAAGGAGGGAAAGAGAGACGTAGTTAACAAGCACAGTCACATATCAGACGTGGTTGGACCTGGACACGTGTGGCTAGACAGCAAAGTATGGCAACAATGGGATTAAGCAAATACTGTACTTAGTTCACTGACGTAGTTTAATAGCGTCATAGTGCTAGTATTTTAATATAGATATTAGTTATTGATTTAACTAAGCGTCGTAGTTGACTTTTTAGCGTAGTTACTGTTATTAGTTTAGCTTTGTACACAGTGAGACAGATTTTATGTAGGAAATGTTACGTTTACTTAACAACAGCAATAATAATAATAATAATAATAATAATAATAATAATAATAATGATGATGATACAAGTTATAGCGAATTATCAGTAATATAGAACAGGTTTTGGTTACATGACAAATAAAGTTATAATAATTTATCAATAATTTAGGATTCAGGACAAAAATTATTGGGATGTGCAGTTATACGGGACAGATTATAGTGACAACAAAACAAAGGGAATTATCAGTAAGTTAAACAAGCCAGATGAAGAGACCAAACAAGCAGGAGCAGTTTAAGCGTGTAAATAAAGAGATTTAATGGCCCCCGTCGCCGCCTGGCAGCCGCGGGTTGAGAGGTAATCGGCGGGAGTTTTGTGCCAGGACCACGCACTTGGCGGCCACCCGTCCTCCCGACACCTGCACCAGGGCTTAGGCTTCATGGGTTGGGCCGCCAGTCGTGGGATTTCGAGTTGGCGGGAAATTCTGTGTGCGTGAGAGAGAGGGAGGTATAGACAGATAGATAGATATACGTATGTACGCGTATGTCATCTATACTTTACAGTGACTTAGATAAAACACCTGACAGCTTATTAATGTACGGTTAATGTGTTATATAAAAATGTGGCCAATAGTTTATATAAATGTTGCTTATTTTGGTTGTAATATATAATTATACCTCATATATCACTTAAGCGCTATATCAAATTAATTGTATAATTGTTATATGTCAAGATTACATTATAAAAAAGTAATGTTAAGTGTGTGTAAGTCGTGGTCAGGTGAGAGGGTTGGGAGGAGTGGTCGGATCGGGCCTGGGGCCGGGCAGCGTCAGCTGATCAGCGGACGACCCTGACACTCCCACCAACAACACATTTTCTACACACGCCCAGGGGACACACGCCACGGGCCAGGGCACACACACGCCACGGGAGTTTTGCATTTTATAAACAGCCCCAATTAAAGATTCCACATTTTTTATCTTCTGATTTACCGGATTATAAAAGGGAAGACTTTTATGTTTTGTTTGGAGCTTACGTGTGTGTGTGTGTGTGTTTAGGTTTAGTGTGTGTATATAATATGTAGTAAAATGAACTTGAGGAAAACGTGGCGCTGATTAGACACTAAGACAAAAAAATTGGAAAAAATCGTAATGGAAGACGAGGATAATAATAGTGAGTCAATTGTGAGGAAAACAAGGAAAATATACCGAGGAAAACAAATAAATCACAGGGAAGCAGGAAAAATGGTGATGAAAATAGAGGAAATAAAATCTCCAGGACAACTTAAAACAATCAAGAAATTCATAACAAAAGAAAAAGGGGGAAAAAAATATTGAAAAAAAAAAATCATAAAAAATAAATCCCAGGAAGGAAAAAAAGAAAACACTGGGAAAAACACGCGAGGGGTTTTTTCCCGCTATCACTCGACAAAAAAATCTCCCATTTTCCTGTGGGTGGTTCTTCCTTCAGCCTTCCCCGCCAGGCAAGACCCACGCCTCACTGACCCGCGCCCCCACACCACGCCCCGCCCGCCCGCCCCTCACCCGCACGCCCATGGCATCCTAGAGGGAGGGAGAAAAAGAGAGAGAAGAAATGTGAAGAAAAGGAGGAGAAATGATAGAAGAATGGCCAAAGAAGGTGATGATGATGGGAACGGTGATGATGATGGGATGTGGATGGAAGTGATGGGAAGGTGAGGAAAGGAAGGATGAGTCGGACGGGTAAGGATGGGAACGGTAAAGAGGAAGGGGTAAGAATGGGAGAGACAAGGATGGAAGAGATAACAATGGGAGAGGTGAGGATGGGAGAGATGAGGATGGGATAGCTAAGGATGGGAGAAGGATGAGAGAGAGAACGATGGGAGGAGGGTGGGGTGGTGGATGGGAGAGAGAACGAAGGGAGAGATAACGATGGGAAGGGGGTGGGGTGGAGGTTGGGAGAAGGGAGGGGTGGGGAGGTGAGTGATAACGATGGGAGAGATAACGATGGGAGAGATAAGGAATGGGAGGATGGGAAGGAGGAAGGGACAAAAGTACCTAGTATAAACACTTAACACAGCAGCCAATAGAGTGATCCAACACGAGGTACTCTGCCAGGTGATATTATTAGTAATTTCCGGGGCCAGGTGATGCTTAGAGGATCACAGGTGAACATGGCAGGTGAGTTCTACTACTACTACTACTACTACTACTACTACTACTACTACTACTACTACTACTACTACCGACTTAGGTTAGGTTAGTAAAGGCCCGTGCAGGGAGTAAGATTATAACACTCAGTTATTCATATTTCTTTATGTATTAGATTGTGTTGTCAGGTTACCTTCATTCAACTCGGTAAATACCTGTGTGTGTGTGTGTGTGTGTGTGTGTGTGTGTGTGTGTGTGTGTGTGTGTGTGTGTGTACCAGACTATCCACACCAAATTAGGTACAAAATTGGATTAAATGTTTTCAGTACATCAATTGTCTTCAAATAACACTGTGTCTTGTACACTGTCCGGGGTAAGAAATATTTGTATAGGTTGGGTTAGGTTAGGAATACAGTTAATGCTGGTATATCGGCTATGGTGATCGGCATTATTATCGATCGTCCTTCTGTTAATTACTGTGTATGGTGAGTGAAGAAGACGGTGGTGAAAATCTAGGCTTAAAGAAAAAAGAAAATGATAAACGTTAAAAATTTTCTCCCGCGTTGCGTCATTCGTTAACGGCAGAGACGACAGACAGAGGACAACCGCTGGTGTGCTGGCCAGGGTCTCACAACAAGGGCATCGTTCCTTCATTATTTCACTCATGATTAATCTCCGGTGAATCCCACATTGTTTCTCAAGTCCACCCGAACGGCCAAAAGCCCAAGAGCGCGACCGTTGCCGACGCTCCGGGACCTGCGCACTCCAGCCTTCCTCCCGGTGTGTCAACAACAAACAGGTGACGGTCGACAAGGGCTTCGCTAAGATGGCTCCCTCTAGAGCCGCTCTCACCCTCTGTTAGGCTCTGGTTCAGGGTTCTCAGAGGTTCGTACGTTAAATATTTCGTCCACTAATGGGAGACAAGGCAACGCTTCCTGACTTACTTAAGCTGCCACATACTAGTACACAAGTTCCTTCCTTCGTAGGGCCTCTTTCAGGATCCGGATTAGCAAAAATTCCTACCGTAATTTGTGTTCCCTTAGTTGGAGACGAGGGAAAGTATTCACAGCGGATCATTTAGGGCGGCCAAAAAGACCTCCAGGCAGCACTGAAACTCTTCCGTGTTTACGTGTGAAAAATCTTTTGAGAATTCATCCCGAGGGAGGCAGTGAAACACGCTCTCACATCTCCAGTATGGCGTAGAAAATATGACATACAAATCTCTGAGAATCCACCCTAATGGAAGCAGTCAGATACGTTCTCACATCTCCAGTATGGCGAAAAATTGAGTGTCCGAATCTATGAGAGATGGTGGAGGTGGTGTCCCCGGGCCGCCAGCTGACCAAGGGGGGGGGGGGGATACCTGGGGAGGGATTTATACAAGACTTCCTTTGGCTAAATGAGGAGGTTGTGGAGGGCCGGCTGCTCGCCTCTACCTGCCTCGCCTTTGTTTACTACACGTCTCATTGTGGGGCGACCTGGACAATGTGTAGCACGCGGTGGTGATGTAGTGGTATTAGTGGTGATGAGGTGGTGTTAGTGGTGATGAGGTGGTGATGTAGTGGTGTTAGTGATGATGTGGTATTAGTGGTGATGAGGTGGTGTTAGTGGTGATGAGGTGGTGATGTAGTGGTATTAGTGGTGATGAGGTGGTGTTAGTGGTGATGAGGTGGTGTTAGTGGTGATGAGGTGGTGATGTAGTGGTGTTAGTGGTGATGAGGTGGTGATGTAGTGGTGTTAGTGGTGATGAGGTGGTGATGTAGTGGTATTAGTGGTGATGAGGTGGTGATGTAGTGGTATTAATAGTGATTGGGTGGTGTTGTAGTGATGTAGTACTCGTAGTGTGGTACATACATACATATACATACATCCATACATACACATATACATATATACATACATACATACATACATACATACATACATACACACATACATACACGCATGGGAAATAGCGAGGTTCGAATAAGGTTGGGATCGACCCCTTGGTCTTTACAATACTTAAATGGTGACATTTCCACTCATCCACTCTCGTCTCTCTCTTTCTCTCTCTCTCTTTTCTCCCCGACCCCATCTCCCCCTCCTTATCCCACTCTCCCCCCTCATCTCTCACTCTTTCCCTCCTCTCTTCCTATCCTCCCCAATTCTCCTCATCCTCCTGCGCCACCCATCATCTCCTCCTCCCCACCCCCCCCCCAACTTCCACTCACCCCCTATCTCTCTCTCACTTCCCTCTCCTTCTCCCCGCCCCCTCTCTCTTTTCCTCACCCTCTCCTCTATCTCTCTCACTTCCCCCTCCTCCTCCCCGCCCCCTCTCTCTTTTCCTCACCCTCTCCTCTATCTCTCTCACTTCCCTCTCCTCCTCCCCGCCCCCTCTCTCTTTTCCTCACCCTCTCCTCTATCTCTCTCTCACTTCCCTCTCCTCCTCCCCGCCCCCTCTCTCTTTTCCTCACCCTCTCCTCTATCTCTCTCACTTCCCTCTCCTCCTCCCCGCCCCCTCTCTCTTTTCCTCACCCTCTCCTCTATCTCTCTCTCACTTCCCTCTCCTCCTCCCCGCCCCCTCTCTCTTTTCCTCACCCTCTCCCCACTCATAACTCACCCCTTCTTTAGTAATTTAAATTCCCTTCCGCTGCTAAGTAATCTTTCCCTCTCAACTAGTCAGCCGAGTCTCATGGTGTGTACTTGGCCTTGATAACTCCTGTATAGATAATGGTATACTGTGTGGGGGGGTGGGCGTGTGGGTGGGCGTGTGTGGGTGGGGGGGTGTGGGGGTGGTGGAGGTGTGTGGGCAGTGATGGTGGTCGGGTGTGTGGGCAGTGATGGTGTGTGTGGGTGGGCGTGTGTGGGTGGGGGGTGGTGTGGTGTGTGGGTAAATGTGTAGGGGGTTATGGGTGGATTGGTGTTTATGTGGTGTGTGTAGTAGATAAGACATGGGCGTTGTAGATGAGACATGGGCGGGGTGGGCGAGAGCGTGAGGTGGGCGGCTGTCACCTGCAGCCCCTCACCTTCCCACCCGAGGCGTGGATTATCTCCCCTCACATGCCAGATTACTGTGCCGGGTGAGGGGTGGGTGAGGGGATGTGGTGGGTGAGGTGTGTGTGTGATGGGTGAGAGGTGTGTGGTGGGTGAAAGGTGTGTGATGGGTGAGAGGTGTGTGATGGGTGAGAGGTGTGTGATGGGTGAGAGGTGGGTGATGGGTGAGAGGTGTGTGGTGGGTGAAGGCTGTGTGGTGGGTGAGGGGATGTGGTGGGTGAGGTGTGTGTGTGATGGGTGAGGGGTGGGTGAGGGGTGAGTGGTGTGTGGTGGGTGAGGGGTGGGTGGTGGATGTGGGGTGTGAGTGCGTGGTGTATGTACTCGTATGCAACCCCCACCTTCCCCCCCCCCACACACCTTCCCATCCCTCGCACCAACACATCCCCCCTCCACCCCCACCGCCCCCCCCCCCTCACTTTAATTGCCCCCACAGACGACTCTCTTGAGGTAAGATAAGACGCCTGAGTCGCACACATATTCAGGTACTTGACTGAAAGACGTCCTTGTAGGTTACCTGTACTGTACCTGTATAATTAGTGAGGATTCTGTGAACTGTCTCGTGATCTTGACACAGCCTGGGGGAGGTGGGAGGGGGCGTGAAGAAGGGGAGGGGAGGCGTGAAGAAGGGGAGGGGGTGTGAAGGGAAGGGGGAGGGGATGTGAAGGGGGGAGGTGGGTAAAGGAGATGGGGGTGTAGGGAAGGGTTTTGTGAAGAAAAGGAAGGGACAGGAGGGGAGGGGAGGATGGTGGGAGAAGGGATGAAGAGGAGGTAAGAAATATGATACGAATGAAAAAAATAAATAAAATAAACACAATCATGAAAATAGGAAAATCAAAAGAGAAAACTAAAAGAAGAAAAACAAATGAGATAATAAATGACAATGATAATACACACACACACACACACACACACACACACACACACACACACACAAATAGAAAATAAAGGAAAACGAAGAAAAAAAACAAGGGGAAACTATAAAGAATTAAGAGTTAACGATGAGAGAAGAGGAGGAGAAATAACTTAGATGGTCAAAGTTTGGTTGACACACGCCCAATTACAATCTGTCATTTGCCAGGTCTTAGCCAACCAACCTATGGGGAGGGTGGGTGGGTGAGGGAGGGAGAGGGAGGGAGGGAGGGAGAGAAAGGAGAGGTTTGGAGGGTGATAGAGGGCGGGTGTGTGAGGGAGAGAAAGAAAGGAGAGGTTAGAAGGGACAGAGAGAGACAGGGAGGGGGCGAAAAGTAAGGAGAGGTTATGAGGAAGGGAGAGAAAAGGGAGGAAGCGGGAAGAAGGATTAGGGAGGAAGATGGGGGCGGGAGGAAGGATTAGGGAGGAGGGGGAGTAGCAAGGGAGGGAGGGAGAGGAGAGGGTGGAAACGAGGGAGTGAAGAGAAGGAGGAGGATTAGGGATGAGGAGAGGGTAGGAGGGAGGAGAAAGATGGGGTAGGATTAAAACGAAAGAAGGAGAAAGGGAGGGAGGGAAGGAAGGAAGGAAGAGGAGGGGAGAGGGAAGGTTAGGGGAAGGAAGGGAAGGAGGAGGAAGGGGTAGGAGGGAGAGGGAGGGCTAACCATTTTCTAAGGGGAATTTTAAAACAATATTCACTTATACTTAATTAAGTTGAGGGGTAGACCAGTGCCAGACCAGATCAGTGCCAGACCAGGTCAGTGTCAGACCAGATCAGTGCCAGACCAGATCAGTGCCAGACCAGGTCAGTGCCAGACCAGATCAGTGCCAGACCAGATCAGTGCCAGACCAGACCAGTGCCAGACCAGATCAGTGCCAGACCAGATCAGTGCCAGACCCTTTCTGCTCTCTACCGTTAATAGTTTAGCCATCTAACCTAACCCCCTAGTCTAACTTAGTCCTCCAACCTAGCCCTCCAACCTAGCCCTCCAACCTAACACCTCTAACCTAGCCCTCCAACTTAGCCCTCCAACCTATCCCTCCAACCTAGCCCTCCAACCTAACACCTCTAACCTCGCCCTCCAACTTAGCCCTCCAACCTCGCCCTCCAACCTCGCCCTCCAACTTAGCCCTCACACCTGGGGCCTCTCACCTCCTCACCGTCCACAACAATCCAATCACGTCTTCGTTTTCCGCTGTCCACTAAATCGAAATCTGTTTTGGCATATGTAAAAACCCCCACTTATACCGCCCTTTAATCTCTCTCTCTCTCCCTTTAATTCCCTCCCTTCTCCTCCGACTCTCCTTTCTACCCCCTACCACTCTCCCTTCCTCCCCTATTCCACCCCACATTCCCTTCCGCCCTCCCACCCTCCCTTCCCCATCCTCCCCTCCCCCCTTGGCTAATCAGATAAGATACAGCGGCTGATCTCATTTAACAGATAATTAGCCAGTTACAAGAGGGTGAGATTTTAGGGAAGGGGGATTCGATCGTGTGTCTTGGGGTCGGAGGATCGAGGGTTCGTTCGCTGGGGTTCGGAAATGGAAGGACGATATTTTGTAAGGGGGGGGTCGTTTTAAAAGCCGGTCCATAGGTAATGTAATGTTCAGTTCAGTCGTGTTTGATGCCACGACGACGGTGAAGGGGGGTGAATGGCAGGAAGTGTGTGTGTGTGTGTTAGCAGTTGAGAGAGAGAGGGAGAGAGAGAGAGAGAGAGGGAGAGATCTGAGTCACCATGGAAACGAAAATAATAATAATAATAATAATAATGATAATAATAATAATAATAATAATAATAATAATAATAATGATAATAATAATAATAATAATAATAATAATAATAATAATAATAATAATAATAATAAATCCCCCGTTGTAGTCAGGTTAAGGACTGAGGGTCAAGTAGACGTGTCCAGTGTGGTGGTAATCCCTTCCTTAATCCCCCGCTTAATAATCCCTACATGTACCTACACAACGGCGGCGATTTTTATGTAGTAGGGATTTATATGTAAATGGAGGAGGAGAGGGAATGTTTATGTCGTTGAGGGATTTATATTAATAGGGATTTATATTAATAGGGATTTATATGTAATAGGGATTTATATTAATAGGGATTTATATGTAATAGGGATTTATATGTAATACGGATTTATATTAATAGGGATTTATATGTAAATGGAGGAGGATAAAGAGGACTGTTTATATGACCGAGGGATTTATATTTCGATAGATTTAAATATTATGGGATTTATATCTAGAGGGATTTAACCTGACATATGGAGGAAGGAGGGAGTGAGACAGAGAGGAGGAAGGATTGAGGGAGAGATGGAGGAGGAAGGAACAAGGAAGGGTGGAGGGGAGGGAAGGAGTGAGGAGGAAGAAGGTGTGAGGAAGGAGGGAGGGAGAAGGCAGAAGGAGAGAGGAGGAGGAGGAGGAGGAGGCTGGTATGTGGTCAGAAGAATGGGAGGAAGAGGAGGAAACAATGATCAATGGAAAACTGTTGAGAAATGTCTAAATGATGGTGGTGGTGGTAGTGATGGTGGTAGTGATGGTGGTTGTAATGGCGATGGTGGTGGTGTTGGTGGTTGTAGTGGTGGTGGTTGTAATGGCGATGGTGGTTGTAATGGCGATGGTGGTAGTGGTGGTTGGTGGTAGTGTTGGTGATGGTGGTTGTAATGGCGATGGTGGTGGTGTTGGTGGTTGTAGTGGCGATGGTGGTAGTGGTGGTGGTTGTAGAGGCGATGGTGGTGGTGGTGGTGATGATAACGAGAGGGGTTAGGGGAGGGGGTAAAGAGGGAGGGGTAATGGTTAAGGGTAGGGGGAGGAGGGGTAGGGGGAGGAGGGGTAAAGGGGGAGATGGTGGGGAGTAATCTGGTGTGATCCCTTTACATAGTCCACTCACCATCACGCCTCGCTGCCCCCATACATGTGCGACTGCGCGGCTCTCTCTCTCTCTCTCTCTCTCTCTCTCTCTCTCTCTCTCTCTCTCTCTCTCTCTCTCTCTCATAATCCTTCCACATCATCTTTTCCTCTCGTCTCTCTCTTCCTTCCCCATCTCCTCTTGTCTTCCTCCCTTCCTCCCTCTATCTCTCTCTCTTCCTCTCCCTCCCTTCCTCACCATATTCCCTCCCTCCTCTTGCCCCTCTCCCTCTATGTCTCCCATGCCAGAGCGCTTGCCCTTTGGCCGTGCCCCTTCAGCATGCCCTTACCTGCCCGCCGCCCCTCCTCTTCCTCCCCAACCACTTCCCTGAGGGCCACTTGGACACCCCCCCCCTCCCTCCCTCCACCGCTACCACCACCTGGATTTGCCCCTCCTCCCTTCTCTCCCCTTCCCTACCCCTCCCCCCCTCCCTCCTCTCCCCTTCCCTACCCCTCCCCCCCCTCCCTCCCCTCCCCCTATCTCCAGCTTTGTCTCATAATTCATTTGCATGTTTATATAAAGTCTATCTATCTGTCTATCTATCTGTCTGTCTGTCTGTCTATCTGTCTATCTATCTGTCTGTCTGTCTGTCTATCTATCTATCTGTCTGTCTGTCTGTCTGTCTGTCTATCTATCTATCTATCTATCTATCTATCTGTCTGTCTGTCTGTCTATCTATCTATCTGTCTGTCTGTCTGTCTGTCTGTCTGTCTGTCTATCTATCTATCTATCTGTCTGTCTATCTATCTGTCTGTCTGTCTGTCTGTCTATCTATCTATCTATCTGTCTGTCTGTCTGTCTGTCTGTCTGTCTATCTATCTATCTGTCTGTCTGTCTGTCTATCTGTCTGTCTGTCTGTCTGTCTGTCTGTCTGTCTGTCTGTCTATCTATCTATCTGTCTGTCTGTCTGTCTGTCTGTCTATCTATCTATCTGTCTGTCTCTGTCTATCTGTCTGTCTGTCTGTCTGTCTGTCTGTGTCTGTCTATCTATCTATCTATCTGTCTGTCTGTCTCTGTCTATCTATCTGTCTGTCTGTCTGTCTGTCTGTCTGTCTGTCTAGCTATCCTGTTTACACACACACAGACACACACACACACACGTCTGCCTTTTTGTGGTGTGTGTATGTGTGTGTGTGTGTGTGTGTGTGTGTGTGTGTGTGGTGTGTGGACAGACGTACACACACAGCACCTGGTAGGGCAGGTGTGAGTCGCAAACTTGTACGGTAGTGAGAGAGAGGAACTGTTCCCCCCTCCCTACCCCTCTCTACCCCCTTTTCTCCTCCCCCTCCCTACCCCCCTCCGTACCTCTTCCTACCCCTTTCTCCTCCCCCTCCTATCCCCCTTCTCCTCCCCCTCCCTTTTTCTACTCTTTCCTCTCCCTTACCTACATCCCTTTCTCATCCCTTACCCCCTTCCTTATCCCCCTTTCCCCACCCTCAACCCCCTCCCTACCCCCTTTTCCTCCTCCCCCCCTCCCTTTATTCATCCCCCCTTCCTCTCCTCTTCTTCAGTCTTGTTTTTTACTTATGCTTCCGTTGCTCATTCTGGGTCTGGTCGTGGTGGGGGGAGGGGTGGAGGAAGGGGTGAAGTGAGAGAGAGGTGGAGAAAATGGTAGGATTAAAGGGAGAGATGAAGTGGAAGGTGGAGGAGGGGTGAAGTGGAGGAGAAGGGGAGAGGTAGGTGGTGGAGAGGGGATGAGGTGGAAGGTGAAGGTGGAGGTGAGGTGGAGGAGGTGAAGGTAGGGGTTAAATCATCGTACTCAAGGGGTTAAGTTATCGTACTCAAGGGGTTAAATCATCGTACTCAAGGGGTTAAATCATCGTACTCAAGGGGTTAAGTTATCGTACTCAAGGGGTTAAATTATCGTACTCAAGGGGTTAAATCATCGTACTCAAGGGGTTAAGTTATCGTACTCAAGGGGTTAAATCATCGTAGTCAAGGGGTTAAGTTATCGTACTCAGGGGGTTAAATCATCGTACTCAAGGGGTTAAATCATCGTACTCAAGGGGTTAAGTTATCGTACTCAAGGGGTTAAATCATCGTACTCAAGGGGTTAAATCATCGTACTCAAGGGGTTAAGTTATCGTACTCAAGGGGTTAAATCATCGTAGTCAAGGGGTTAAGTTATCGTACTCAAGAGGTTAAGTTATCGTACTCAAGGGGTTAAATTATCGTACTCAAGGGGTTAAATTATCGTACTCAAGGGGTTAAGTTATCGTACTCAAGGGGTTAAATTATCGTACTCAAGGGGTTAAATCATCGTAGTCAAGGGGTTAAATCATCGTACTCAAGGGGTTAAATCATCGTACTCAGGGGGTTAAATCATCGTACTCAAGGGGTTAAATCATCGTACTCAAGGGGTTAAATCATCGTACTCAGGGGGTTAAATCATCGTACTCAAGGGGTTAAATCATCGTACTCAAGGGGTTAAATCATCGTACTCAAGGGGTTAAATTATCGTATTCAAGGGGTTAAATCATCGTACTCAAGGGGTTAAATCATCGTACTCAAGGGGTTAAATCATCGTACTCAAGGGGTTAAGTTATCGTACTCAAGGGGTTAAATCATCGTAGTCAAGGGGTTAAGTTATCGTACTCAAGAGGTTAAGTTATCGTACTCAAGGGGTTAAATTATCGTACTCAAGGGGTTAAATTATCGTACTCAAGGGGTTAAGTTATCGTACTCAAGGGGTTAAATTATCGTACTCAAGGGGTTAAATCATCGTAGTCAAGGGGTTAAATCATCGTACTCAAGGGGTTAAATCATCGTACTCAGGGGGTTAAATCATCGTACTCAAGGGGTTAAATCATCGTACTCAAGGGGTTAAATCATCGTACTCAGGGGGTTAAATCATCGTACTCAAGGGGTTAAATCATCGTACTCAAGGGGTTAAATCATCGTACTCAAGGGGTTAAATTATCGTATTCAAGGGGTTAAATCATCGTACTCAAGGGGTTAAATCATCGTACTCAAGGGGTTAAATCATCGTACTCAAGGGGTTAAGTTATCGTACTCAAGGGGTTAAATTATCGTAGTCAAGGGGTTAAATC
The DNA here is from genome assembly GCA_958450375.1 of Homarus gammarus. Taxonomy (NCBI): domain Eukaryota; kingdom Metazoa; phylum Arthropoda; class Malacostraca; order Decapoda; family Nephropidae; genus Homarus; species Homarus gammarus. The sequence continues at coordinate 729,675 of CAUDMG010001393.1, forward strand.
ATTGTGCCTGTACCTTTTATCTGTACCTACACATGCCCCTGTACCTGTATGGTCAGGACACAGCTGTACGGGTCAGAAATATACACCAGTAGGTCAGGCGCCTCTGGAACATAAGTCTACAGTAGAATGAATAGAAATAAGTTATACAGGGAGAAAAACAAATAAAAAAATACTAAATTACGCAAAAACAACAAAAACATGCCGGAAATGTGTAAAAATAAGGAAAATAAGTTTGTTTGGGCATGTAATCAGGAATAAGGGGATAGGCAGAGACCAGGAGAGACAAATTCTGGGAGAGGATTGGTCAAGACAGCCTGAGGTAAACCAATCACAGACAGACACTAATCTTAATAAGTTTCCCGGTGATTGGCTCACAAGTATCACGTGACATGCAAACTTCCACTGATTGGTTGAGTAATAAATAAACAATTTATTTCCCCGTGAATTTTGACTAATTCCCAAGGAAATAAAAAAAAAAATCTATATAACTCAAAAACTATAAATTTGCGCCGGAAACGATATAGAGGAAGGTAATTTTTCTCTATCTCTCAGTATAAAGTTCCGTGCTTGGCAACTTCTAAATATTAACCGAGGAGGAAGACTTTTAGAATGGAGAACTGTGGCCGCCAACCCTCAGACGTGATAATGAGTATTGATTAACAAGACTGACATACTTGTTCCTACATCTCTACCTGTACAAGAGTTTCTGTAAATACGTTTGGTTGAATCTGAATACTTTATTTGATAATTATCGCGTAATGTACCTTAGATGTTTTTATTCACAGGATCACACAGCCATAATCCTCAAGCCTTTGTTTGGGTTTTGACAGACCTTTAGAGTGAGGAAAAGAGACGTCACACACCATTAGTAGTGGATTAACCGACCAATCTAATGACGCATGCGTGAACTCTCGACATGTAAACATTGCCAGCGCTTGTTTATCATTACGAAGAATTGTCGAATCTTCATTAGTAACTTTTCAAGATACGGTTTCAGTCATACTCTACTGACTGTTATAATCTAATATCTTTATCAAAGTACATATATATTTGTCTTTGTTTTGAAATAATTACAATAAATTATTTCATTAAATCAGTACAGCTACTCGAGGGTTCACACGCCTGGAAACAAGTGAGGAGCGCATATGGGAGTTGCAGAAAAGTAAACAGTGGTGAACGTATGTTTATTGTGTTGATATGTGACGCGTTGGCACCTCACGCTGACAGGAGGTGCCAGCGGTGTTATTTATTTATTTCATTTTTTTTTTAAATTGATAAGCTGTTTAACATGATCCCCAGGAGAGCTGGGCTGGGGCGACCGAACTTAATCTCCACTTGTCTGTCACCCACACATCCACGCCCCCCTTCCCTCCCGCCCCTCACCACACACCCGGCGCTGGGGCACACACGGGGTGATTTGGACACATACAGAGTGACGTGGAGTGACACATGGGGTGCTGGGATACACGGGGTGGTGAGACACATGGGGCGCTGGGTTACATGGAGTGGATATAGTACAAACATTAAGAACGACAGACATCTTACTAACACGGCACAGATCTCTACCAGTCTCCTCCCTGATGCCTAGACACAATAAAACTGACAAATCACAGACATAGCCACAGACTCCTCCCAACTTACCATCCTGGAACACACACACACACACACACACACACACACGACTATTAGGTCCGTTTGGTAATGGGTTCGGTTCATGGTTAGGGCGACGGACGTGGGCACTGGTCTATGGGCAAGGGAGGATGTGGGCAGGGGAGGGTGTGGGCAGGGGAGGGTGTGGGCAGGGGAGGGTGTGGGCAGGGGAGGGATAGGCCTAGTTAGGGGGAAGAAGGAATAAGGTGTTGGTCTATGGTTAGTGGGGGGAAAGGGGGTTGGAGAGGAAGGGGGGGAAGTAGGAATGGGAAGGAAAGGCGATTTAGATGGAAGGGATGGACAGAGAGGAGAGGAGAGAGGATTGAGGTGGAGAGAGAAGGGAAAGGGAGAGAGGTAGGGATGGAGGGAGGGAAGGATGGAGGAAGGGGAAGAAATAAAGGGAAGGAGAGAGGGAAGATATGGGGAGGGAAAGGGAAAGAGGTAGGAAGGGAGGGGGAGGAGAGAGGGATGAAGTGGAGAGAGAAGGAAAAGGGAAAGGGAGAGGTAGGAAGGGAGGGGGGGAAGGAGGGAGGGAGGGGGGAAGGGGGCGTGTAGGACAGTAGCGACGGAACCCTAAATTCATGTCAAGTTGATATTTCCACGCCTCGTTGGTCGGCGCTTTGGATGGTTTCCGTGGGATGGGCGGCAGCGTGTTGGGCGGCGCTTTGGATGGTTTTCTTGGGATGGGCGGCAGCGTGTTGGACGGCGCTTTGGATAGTTTCTGTGGGATGGGCGGCAGCGTGTTGGGCGGCGCTTTGGATGGTTTTCTTGGGATGGGCGGCAGCGTGTTGGTCGGCGCTTTGGATAGTTTCTGTGGGATGGGCGGCAGCGTGTTGGGCGGCGCTTTGGATGGTTTTCTTGGGATGGGCGGCGCTTTGGATGGTTTTCTTGGGATGGGTGGCAGCTTGTTGGGCAGGGAACACTGTAGTGGGCGGCTGCATGTATTTAAAAGCTAGGATGGGCGGCTGTATGTATTTCTCACAACGTTTAGGATTCCCCAAGTATTTTCTTAAGAAATGACAACTTCCTGGATGTTCTCAGTATCTCTTAGGTCACGTGAAAGATTCCCAGATGCTCCTAGGACGAGGTAGAGGCCTCGTTAAGTCTCCTCCTACGACGTGGGGGGAAGCTAAGTAAGTAAGTCTCTTCTTGGGACGTGGGTGAGGCTGAGTAAGTCTCCTCCTAGGACGAGCGGCTGAGTGTCATCCACCATCTCCTAGGCGGTAGAGGGGGACATCTCCTACAGGATCAGTCACCCGTGAGACCTTTAAGAATAGGTAAACAAATCACAAAATTGGGTTACCATTACCTGTCAGGTCCGAGTTGTCAGTCTGGGCAGCGTCAGGATACCCGAGCTGACGTTCATCTGTCAGGGTAGCGCCAGGAGCCCCGAGGTGACGTTCATCTGGCCGTGCTGACAGGTGGGCTGACCGTAGGTAACTGACGAGGTAATTACGCCTGAGGTGGACTGACAGGTCGAGCGGGTTTGTTTACATTGATCAGCTGATTTAGAGGGTGGTGGGGAAGGAGGAGGAGAGCGGGTGGGTTCAGTGCTGTTTCCCCTTGCCGCTGTTTCCACTGTCGTCAACACTGCTTTCGTACTCCCCTGCTGCAAGTATTGTAGTGGTCGTAGTAGTAGTAGTAGTGGTGATGGTAGTGGTAGAAGTAATAGTGGTAGTAGTGGCGGTGGGGAAGGAAGGAGAGAAGGAGGGAGGGAAGGAGGGAGGGAGGGAGGGAGGGAGGGAGCTGAGGTAATAGTGGTAGCCTTTAAGTATCAGTAACCCGGGAGCTGACAACTGAGAACCTCATCCCCGGAAGGTGGAGCTTATAGACCCAAGGCTCCTTCCCTCCCTCCCTCTCCCCCCCCCCCCTCACTACCTCCCTCCCATCTTCCTTTTCCCTCCCTCCCTCCTCCCTTCCAACCATCTCCTCACACACACACACACACACACACACACACACATTTCCCAAAACACTTCATCACTATAAACCCCCTCCCCCCCTTTCCCCTCCCTCCCCCTTCCCCTCCCCCTTCCCCTCCCCCCTGAAGAAACTTTCCCTACATAAATTAAAGCTAACTGAGGGATATAACACAATGATATGAGTTGGTTGGTTCCTCAGGGGCTTTGTGGTTGGTTGAATCGTCGACGGTGAACGAATCGAAGTGGCGGTCAGTGTCAGTGTGTGTGTGTGTGTGTGTGTGTGTGTGTGTGTGTGTGTGTGTAGGCTAGGCTAGGCTAGGCTATAAGACGCCCGCGGAGAGGATAAGACTCCGCCCAGTTGGTGAGAGAGCAGGCGTGAAATCAAAGGTCAAAGACTTCCTTGCCTGCCTGCCTGTTTGTCTGTCTGTCTGTCTGTCTGTCTGTCTGTCTGCCTCCAAGACTGTCCAAGACTTGAGTGAGAAGGAGGAGGAAGAGGAATAGGAGGAGGTAGTACAGGAGGAGGAAGGACAGAAGGAGGAGGAGGAGGATGAAGAAAAGGTGTACAAGAAGAGAAGGAGAGGGCCGGCGACTTGAAGGATACCGCCCAGGTAAATAGTGTCACCTGGGGATCATCCTGCGTCAGCGTATGGGGAGCGCTCAAGGGCTCAATGTGTGTGTGGGGGACGCTCAAGGGCTCAATGTGTGTGTATGGGGGACGCTCAAGGACTCAATGTGTGTATGGGGGACGCTCAAGGACTCAATGTGTGTATGGGGAGCGCTCAAGGGCTCAATGTGTGTATGGGGAGCGCTCAAGGGCTCAATGTGTGTATGGGGGACGCTCAAGGGCTCAATGTGTGTGTATGGGAGTGCTCAAGGGCTCAATGGGTGTATGTATGTATGTTCAACCAAAGTACTCACCCCGGCGCTCAACCAAAGTACTCAACCCAGCGCTCTCTCTCTCCTGCATACCCTGGCGTTCACCTTATTACCCAGGTAGATAATGACAGGTAGATGGGTAGACAGGTAACCAAGGAGACGGGTAGATAGGTAGACAGGTAAATGGGTAGATGGGTGAACAGGTAGATGAAGAGACAGTTAGACGGGTAGACAGGTGATTGTGTGTGTGTGTGTGTGTTGGTGATATGCCGTGTACGTGTGTTAGTCGTATTTAATGAGACAATTAGTTATATTTTTACAGTTTTCAATATAATTTATCTTCCCATTACCACCATAGCCTTGATTACCATAGTATTATTGTACATAACTCAGAGCGACATACACTCATACACTCACATACACTCACACTCATACACTCACACACTCACATACACTCATACACTCACATACACTCATACACTCACACACACTCACACACTCACATAGCCTAAAAGTCCATGGTAATTTACGAGGGGAATAATTGTCACATTCACACCTAATTAAATATAATACTAATGACATTATTATTGATGGATATTGATGAAGTGGGAGATAATTACCCTGAAGTGGGAGATAATTACCCTAATATTTTATCCTTATTTGGCCATAATGATAATGAGGGTGTTAATGGTTCTTAATATAGGTGGATAATGTCCATATATTTACCTGTAGCCATAATGGTGATAATGAGTTATGGTTTAGTATTAACACACCTGACTCACTGCCGCCACTGATGAGTTAAATAAGTTGAAGAAGACGATGGGTGACGGTACATATTTAATGAAGACAGTACAGCAGGATGAGACTTGAAGAGGCGAGGAAAGGCCGTACACCGTGAGAGATGAGGGGGGAGGGGGAAGACTTTGTCATCTTTATTGGAACACTGAAGACTGTGAAGCTGTGAAGAAGAGAATTCAATTATGACTGGGAGGTAAAAAAGTGAGGTGGACGTGACACAGGTGAGGCTAGAGTCGCACCTGGCAGCACAGGTGTAAAGGTAATGAGTGTTGCTTACTGGTGTTGGCGTGTGTTGCGTCCGACACAAGGAGTGTTGAGTGTGTGTAATATATATATATATATATATATATATATATATATATATATATATATATATATATATATATATATATATATATATTATAATAATGTTATATAATCCGGGTGTCAGTAGGTAGGGGGGGGGGGTGCCGGACACACGTGCAGGCCACACACATACACTACACTGCCCCCCATCTAACTAACAAGCTTCTCCCCTCCCTCCCTCTCTTGCCCGGTAATTACCACTAAACACCTGGTAACGAGCCAACAATGCCCGCCCCGAGGCGTGAACGAGCCAACGAGCGTCACCGGGTAGCCTCCTCCAGCGGAAGGTGCGGAAGGGGGCCGTCCCCGGGGCGGGTGGTGGGCCCCGGGGTACTAGCTTTAATTACGACACAAAAGCCCAGGCAGCGCGGAAATATGTAACGATTCCCCCAACAAAATGTGGTGAATACGAGCACACACTCCCGCTGCCAATTAACTCAGCGTCCGCCGTGTAAATGCCTGATTACCTGTCGCCCTCCGTCACACAGGTGTATCCCCCCTACCTGGCCACGCCGTCCTGGCTCCTACACCCAGGACACACACGATCCGTCCTCCCATGCCCTCCGCTTCACTCAAAATGTCTCTAAAACTTATACTCTAGTTTATGTGAGAACCAGACACGAGGGGCCCTAAACTAGAGCCCATGGAGGAGGCGATTCCGGGTCTTGTGGCGTGCGGGAGGAAGGGCGAGGATGCCGGGAGGTGCGATGGTGAGGGTTGTGTGCCAGGGAGCGCCGGGACGTTCCTCAGGACCCAGCGCTATGATCCCGCACAAGTTGATGAAGAATTTTACACTTTCACACCTCCGGCTGGACAACTGCCGCCGTGCCGCCCTGCCCGCCGCCACCGCCACGACTCAAGCCGCCCCCTCCTCCCCGCCCTAACACCCTCTCTCTCTCTCTCTCCCAGGTCTCTCTACCTTTCCCGACTCGATCCGATCAAAATTAGAGATTTCCTATTACGACGACGCCCCGACTAACCCTGTCTGCTGGCTGGTCATGACGAAACCTTGACTAACTGTCCACCAGACTAATCTTAGCCACACACACACACACACACACACACATCCTGAGACACACACAACCTCGCCTTAACAACAAAACAAGACCAATTAGTGAGCTGGAAAACTTCAAAAGGTTACTCAAAGGGGTGTGTCTAAACCAGTCCTGCACCACCACCACCACCACCATTGCTGTCACCACTACCACCATTGCTGCCACCACTACCACCATTGCTGCCACCACTGCCACCACCACGACCATAACAGTCACTCGCACTACTGACAACGGTACTACCATTGCTGCTACCACTATTGCCACCACTACCACCACTACTACTACAACCACTACTCTCACCACCACCACCGCCACTACTATTACTGCTGCTACAATTACTGCCACCACCACTATTACCACTATTGTTACTACCACAAATACTACTGTTGCTACCACTACTCCCACCAGTATCACCACTACCACTTCTACTACTATAACTTATACTTGCTACCACCACTACCTCTGCTTCTCCTGATACTACCACCACCACCACCCACCATCACCACTAGTACTCACCAACTACCACTACTCACCACCCTTATCACCACCACCACCACTCACTACCCTTTTCACCACCACCACCATTGTTAGTATCACCACTCACCACCACTCACCATCTACCACTCACCACCATTACCATTATTAGTACCACCACTCACCACCACCACTCACCACCACCAATTCTCACCTGTGTAAAGATGAGTACAGTATACAGGTGTGATGGAGGTAACAAGAGGTAATGATAAAGGATGTCAACCGACCCAAAACAAAAGAGAGTGTATGTCTTGTTGTTGTTATGGTAGAGTCACTAACGAAGAAGACGAGCTGTTGTAGTCCATTCTGCAGGGGGAGGCTTTGATGATCTCCTGAAGGTGGGAGTTGGATTTTGTTAAGGGTGTGCTAAGGGTGTGTTGGATTCATTCAGGGTGTGTTGGATTTTTGTTTTAGGGTGTGTTAGATACAGTCAGGGTGTGTTGAGGGTGTGTTGGATACTGTCACGGTGCGTTTAGGGTGTGTTGAACTGTGCCAGGGTGTGCTGAGTGTGCTTCCCTCGGTCACACTATGCGAAGAAAGATGTGCTGATGAAACCCTCTTTATTGTCTCTTATTGGTGTATTTTGTGAGTGTGTGTGTGTGTGTGTGTGTGTGTGTGTTTATCTGGCCATCTTACCCGGCCTCCCCACCCCCCCACCCCCACTCATCCACGTCTCTCGCCATTTTCTCTCCACCCTCACTTAACAGCTCATCAGACCAGACCAGACCAGACCAGACCCTCTTGATCACTCTACCATCTCCTAGACGACGTCGCATCCACAACACCACCAAACTACAGAAGTTTGAAAAAAATATCATAGTCACCCCTCACATTTTGACTACTTTTTTATCCGTTTTCAATATATTTTAAGTTATATATCATCCCTAAATAAACCAACAATTCTATTTACTTTATGATATATTGTGGTTAAGGTATTGAATCTATTTTAGGTCTATTTTAGTATTAGAATTTGATGATAGATGTAGAAATATAGCGGTTAGGTTTGCGGTGCTGAGTGGATGGCAACGTAGAGCTCGTTAGCCAGCGTGTCTTAGCAAGTGGCCATGTTAGCAAATTTCAAGTCGATGGGGCAGTGATAGAGGTGTGGCCCGGTGCTCTCGTCAGGCTGCTCAGGGGCTCTCGTCAGGGTGCTTAAGGGGTGGGGGAGGGGGAGGGGGGGGGTGGTCCTTGGAGTCCTTGGGTCCCCCTTCAGGTTGTAGTAACTGACTGCCGCCGCCGTTGGATTGACCTGACTCAGCGATATAAAGCCGAGGATTTTTTTTTTTCTTTAAGTGGGTCGATCCTTTTGTTGAGTAGATGGTGATGCAGGTGGTGGTGCAGGTGGTGGTGCAGGTGGTGATGGTTGTGGTGGTGATGCAGGTGGTGGTGGTTGTGGTGATGGTGGTAGTGGTGGTGATGGTTGTGGTGGTGGTGCAGGTGGTGGTGGTTGTGGTGGTGGTGCAGGTGGTGGTGGTTGTGGTGATGGTGGTAGTGGTGGTGATGATACCGTGTGTGTGTGTGTGTGTGTGTGTGTTTTATATATTGTGTCATCAGTTATAAGAGAAAGTTAAGTGTGGGTGTTTAAGACCGTAGATTCCCCCCTGGTGTCCTCTCTCTCTCTCTCTCTCTCTCTCTCTCTCTCTCTCTCATCTCTCCACATTTCTTCTCCTTTTTCGCTACCCATTCTTCGATCAACCTCTCGTCTTCTTCCCAGCTTCGTTATCCTCCCCTTTTCTCCCTTGTTACTCCCTCCTTCCTTCGTTCTTTCCTCTCACTTTCTTCCCCAGTTCTTTTCTCCTCTTAAGCTCCTCCCTTAACTTCCCTTCCTGGTTTCTATTTCTTCTCTACCCTCCTTATTCTTCTTCTTACTCCTCGCCTTTTCCTCAGCACTCAATCCCCCCTAATTCTTTTCCTTCCCTCTCCTCCCTTCCCATCACCCCTCACCCTCCTCCTCCTCCTCCTCCCCGGGTGGGTGGTTGGCTGGCACCGTTCCCGCCAGAAGCCCCGGGCGGAGTTGCAGTTTCCCGCGTAATTGAGCAAATCCCGCTAACTTGTGGGCGCGCGCGGGAAAAGTGGACGCCTGCCCAAATTGTTGCCGCCAAATATTTCCCGCTAAATTATTTATGTATTCTGCGCGGGAGATTCTGCCAGTGCGTTGCTGTCACATGTTTCCCGCCAAATCATTTTATTTATTTTTGTTTTTTTGCGCGGGAAATTCTGTCATTTCATTGCCGTCTTATAGTTCCCGCCAAATTATTTATTTATTATTTGCGCGGGAGATTTTTGTCACTTTATTTATGGTAGGAAAATGGTGTGTGTGTGTGTGCGGGAATGTTGAGGGGAGGAGGAAGCGGGCTGGGCCTACGGGATGGAAATAAGGATAATTACAATAAAGACTATAATGAGTAGTAGCCCCCCCCCTGCCATACCCCCCCCCCCCCCACACACACACACACTTACACTTGAATTAAAATACTTCATCTTACCACAGTGTACCTTCCCGTGTGTGTGTACCTTCCCGTGTGTGTCTCTAGTGTGTGTGTACCTTCCCGTGTGTGCCTCTAGTGTGTGTGTACCTTCCCGTGTGTGTCTCCAGTGTGTGCCAGGTCCTCTTGTTGTCTCTTATTGTTATCTTCCTCTATTATCTCTCCCTTCCTACCTACACTTCCTTTTCCCTCATTATCGCTCGTTTATTCTTTACATTCGTTCGAGGTTATTCTTCCTTTTTTTCCTGCTGTTGTTGTTGTTCCTTCTTCTTCTTCTTCTTCGTCCTTCGCTCATTCTTCTTCCTTATCTCGTTCTCCTCTTTCCTTCTCTCATTTTTCATCTTCTTTCATTCTCCTCTATTTTCTCATTCTGTTCCGTTCTTCTCATCCTTTTTTCATCTCCTTTCTCATTAAATTTCTTCTTTCTCTCATTTCTTGTCCCTTCTCTCCCACTGCGTCTCTTCTCTTTTCTATTGAGTCTTCGTTTCCTCTTCCTCCTCCTTCCCTTCTCCTTCTTCCACCTCCTATGACATTGTCCCTTTTCCGTTCCACCTTATCTCTCTCCCTTTTTATCGTAGTTTCTTCCTTCCCTCCTTCCTTCCCTCCTTCCCATCCAACTCGGCCGTTTCATCATCCTTCCTCCTCCTTCTACTTGCTCTACTCTCTACCACTCCCTCATTCCCTCCCTCTTTCCCTCCCACGACGAGAGTGATGGAGGCTCCCGCACTCCATCACTCTCCACAACTTCACCCAATTTAATAACAAATATGCAAATCTTGACAGCCTTACCCCCCCTAGTGCCTCCTCCCTTCCCCTTACCCTCCCCTTACCCCCCCCCCCTTACCCTCCCCTCCTCAGACATCATCACCACCCTTAGGAACGCCACAGAATCAAAATATCAACATGGCAGACACACAGCGTTATAAAATCTTCATTAAACATGCACTCGACATCACCCCCTTCAGCAGTGAGTACCTACCTCGGGGAAAAAAAATATATATATTTCGTCAAGTGCGGTGTAGAGCGGACGTCGACACCAGGAGGGGTAACTGAAGCAATCTGAAAACCAACGAAGATGTGTCGCATCCCTTCCCACACGGGCGCCTACTACTTCCATCGCCCCCAGCCCGTGCAAGTGTAAAATTAATTGGATTTTTTTTTTTTAGTTTTTTAGTTTTTTTTTTATTATTATTCCTCGTGGCGGTGTGAGAGGAAGGTGGTCATTAGGTGTGGGTGGGAGTGTGGGTGTTGGTGGGTGGGGAGTGTGGGTGTTGGTGGGTGGGGAGTGTGGGCGATGGTGGTGAGGAAGTGGGTGTTATAGTGGTGGTTTAGTGGGTGGTGATGTTAATGTTAGTAGTTATTTTGATAATGATGGTGATTAGATGGCGGTAGTTATGTTAATGATGATGGTAAAGGTAATAATGATGATGGTGATGATGATGATGTTGAGGGTAAAGTGATATTGATGATGACGATAATGATAATGGATAATAATAATAATAATAATAATTACACCTGAATCATATTACTATACCAAAAAGATAAATTCCACACTACAGGCTTATAGTTAGGTTCGGTCAGGTCAGGTTAGGTCAGGTTAGGTTAGGTCAGGTTAGGTTAGGTCAGGTCAGGTTAGGTTAGGTTAGGTTAGGTCAGGTCAGGTCAGGTTAGGTTAGGTTAGGTCAGGTCAGGTTAGGTCAGGTTAGGTTACACTGCAGCTCAATTTTATATTATTAATTCTTGGGATATTTTCATCAAACACGTAACTTTTCTGATTCATATTTTACCTGTGTTTATGTTCTCGTTTGTGTGTAGTGTCTCCTCCTGAGTGTGAGGTTATCAGTAATGGTAGCACTCTGATGGGCTGATGTCTGATGGGCTCTTAAATATATAGTGTTGTGTTTGTTATAGAGGCTTCTGATTGTTGTTGTTGTTTGTGTTTTAATTTTATCTGCCATGTTTCGGATCTTCTGGTGGTGGTGGTGGTAGGGGTGATAGTTGTGGTAGTTGTGGTGATGGTGGTGGATGTGGTGATAGTGGTGGTGGGGGTGAGGGTGACGACGACCACCACCACCACTACCAACACTTTTCACCCCTACTCAAAATTCCCTTCATCCTTACATCCCCCCACCCCTACACCCCCCACCCACCCACCCCTACACCCCCCCTCCTCCAGTAACCATCGTGGCAGAAATCTTCAATCCATATCACCGACTTTTCCTGCTATGGTGTGTCCCCCCCCTCCCTCCCTCTCTCCCTCTCCCCTCCCTCCCTCTCTCCCTTTCCCTCCTCTACTCTCCCCATACAACTTCTCCCTTCCTTTTCCTTCCTTCGTATCTGTGTGTGTGTGTGTGTTCCATGGGCTACACACACACACACACACACACACACACACACACACACACACGTAAGGCTAAGCAAGAACCTCGTTATCTGGCCGCCACAATGCCACCGACTGGGAAGTGGAGAGATGGTCGGCGCTATATGTCTTGTGTTGTCGTTGGCCCCCCCCCCCCCCCACACACACCTTGTCCTCTCCTCTCCTTAATGTTTCTCTTTCTCTCCGCCTCAAGACGAATGACACACTGACAAAATAAAACGGTGGATAAGAGGAAGAATTGTGGATAAAACAGGGGATAAATGAGAGAGAGAGAGAGAGTGAGTGAGGGGGAGAGAGAGGGAGAGAGAGAGAGAGAGAGGGAAGAGGAAGAAAGATATATATGTTTGAGACGGAGCGTGAAAAATGAAAGCTGCGCCCCCCGAGTTTCCGGCGGGCTGGAGGAGAGTTGAGCGCTGCCGCCACAATAACATACTCTCCCACACCTGCCCATACGGCCCATTACCCTACTCCAGCAGCCTGTCGACCTGGACCTTGGTGGACGTGTGGCTTAGCAGGACTGAGGACGGAGGCGGGAGTCGGGAGCATCGTGCGGCCATTGTGCGGACAAGTTGGCAGATTTTATCAACTTGGGTCCCACTCGGGAAAGACGCGAGGAGGGAGACTTTCAATTATTGTTTTTATAATATGTTGCTACTTTGTACACGGTGGCCGGGGGGAGGCGTCGCTTAATACAGAACAGACAAGAAGACGCGACCTTGGTAAACGATACTGTGGATGTATCTGGATTCAAGATCGACTTACAAGAACGCAAACAAAGTCAAAATCCCTCCCCCCCCCCCCCCCCGAGAGTAGAGGAAAGAAAACACCCAGATGGTTTGACTTACCTAGACGATGTTACGGTTAATCTAGGTTCAAGATCTCGTTACAAAAACATAAACAAGCCCAGAATTCGTTTTGGTATATAGAGAAATGTTGACTAATGTGGACTTTGTTACGGATATATCTGGATTCATGATTGCCTTTACAAGAACGATTACAAAGGTTGAATCTGGATTTCCGAAGGTGACAAATCCGTATTGAGTCTGAGATAAAAAATGTTATATAGGAGGAAAATAAATCTAAATGGTCTTAACTTAAGTAAGCCTTCAGTACGATTAAATCATTAAGGGGTTAGGCTCGGCTAGGATAGGTTAGGTTAGGTTAGGTGTGATTGGGACGTTGAATTATCACCACTTAAGAGGAACACTATGGCAGGGAGGTTCAAGAATACCGTGAGTGAGTGCGGTAATAGTGGTTCATGAGGTCGGGGCGCCATTGTTATAGGTGCGGTCATTGTTATTCAAATGTCATGACTGCTCCCCGGGCGGCAGTGTGCGGTAGAGAGTGATGGTGGATGGTTTCTCTTCTGTTTTGGGAGGGTCAACCGCTGCTGCTGCTGCCCGCTATGCTCTCACTCAACCGCTGAACGCTCGCCCTCTTGTCTAAGCCAGCAGCTGCCTAACCTAACCTAACGTGACCAGATCCCGTGTAACCTAACATTAACCTAACCTAACTCACCTACCTCGGTGTATTACGAAGCCGTTAAATAAACACACATTATATAGGCCAATACACACACACACACACACACACACACACACACATAGACACACACACACACACACACACACATAGACACACACACACACACACACACACACACACACACACACACATAGACACACACACACACACACAGACACACACACACACACATTTACTGGTCATATCCACATTTAAACATTTGTTTGCGTGATCAAACGGCTCACACATCCAACATCCTTTCGACACCAACAAAAGCCAACACAGGTGAAGTGGACCTCGTTGCCATTACAGCTCATTGATTTGCAACACGATGAATATTTAATTATCTGGTTGCAATTGCGTAGACTAGACACAGGTAACGGCTGTGGTGGTGGCGGTGGTGGTGGTGGTGGAAGCGGTGGTGGTGGTGGCGGCGGTGGTGGTGGTGGAAGCGGTGGTGGTGGCGGTGGTGGTGGTAGTGGTGGCAGCTTGTTATCCTCTCTGTAGTTTTATCGGATCACGTGAAGATTACGCACCCTAATGCTACTAACCTAACCTAACTTAACCTAATTAACCATGAAGTGAAAGGCAATAGTGGAGTGTCTTAATCTACAAGTGATTCATATGAAACAGGCCTTACACACACACACACACACACACACATAGGTAGGTAGGTAAAAGAACTTGAGATGTGCTTGCTTTTGTGACCAACATGGGCCGCGAGCTTCATTAACTGAAGTAACTGCCTGAAACACTGTACCTGACCACACAACAGGCCCTCATCTGCTTCATCCTTTTTTCCTTGACTGAGTTCATGCTTAAGTCCTGACACAAGCAGATCACAACCTTCCAAGAATATACTTTATACTTTACATGCTGGTGTGTGTGTGTGTGTGTGTGTGTGTGTGTGTCCTGGGAGTTATAATGATGATGTTTGGGGCATTGTGGGTACCGCGGTGATGGCCGGAGGCGAGTGAGGGGTGCCTGCTGCCATACCACATTATCCCTCATCCAGTAACACGCATTGTCACCACTCCCCTTGTACACCCCCTCCTCTTCCCCACCCCTCCCCCCTTCTACACCCCTCTCTTACCCCCTTCCACACCCCCTCCTCTTCCCCACCCCTCCCCCCTTCTACACCCCTCTCCTACCCCCTTCCACACCCCCTCCCCCCCCTTTTCCACACCACAGCCACCGCCCCCTGAAGCGATCTGTAGTGGTTATAACACACGCTGAAGGGAGAAGTCATGGGGTGGTCAGCGTGTTGTGTACATAAGCAAACCAGATCCCCAACTTCACCACCGTCCTTGTTACCGCCGTCCTTGTCCGTAGTCATAAAGAACGGACCGACCTATACAGTGGCTATAACATCCCCTATGCAGCTACCATGATTTGAGACTCGGTAGGTCAAAGGTCAAAGGTCAAATCGGTTGTTAAAAGGTACACGTACACACAGGGTTTTGAAAATGCTGATAGCTATAGTGTGAGGTGGAAGTTAGTGGCTGTCATTTCTTTTATGTGACAGCCAATGTTGTTTGTTTATTTCCTGAACCACACGCACCACACTACCATCCTGACTTTCTATACTTTGGTCAGGTCACGTTAGGTCAGTGGCTCTTTAATACTCGTATGATTCACGTATGGGATAATTTGTTTACAGGAATTTAATTGTTTGGGTATAAATATTTGTATGTTTTTATTTGTGTTTATAAAAGATCATTTTTTATTGTTATTTGGTTATTTTCATCATTATTATCATCATACCATCATTTATATATCTTTCATCATCATCATCATCATCATCATCATCAAACGAGAAACTACATCACAAAAATTAATTACCTGGCTATATATAATTGTATGGCTCATTTACATACCATTACTTACTAACACCTTAATTATCCTCTACAGGTAAGGTGGTATGATGAGTTAATTACCATAGGGAGTATTACACCTGTTGCCTTTCACCTGTCAGATTGAGTTACGTCATACAGGTGAGTTTGTTTACAATGTTTATTTTTGTGTTTAGTGGTGTTTTATTGTTTGCTGTTGTTTGTTTTTTGGGGAAGGTGTAAACTTTGACTTGTTTATACTGATTTTGTTAATTATTGTTTGGTGATGTATACTTACAGTGTTAGTTGTAGTGTACGGCCACTTATGGGTTATTTATGGACACTCACGGTCACTCATGGACACTCACAGTCACTCCTGGTCATTCACGGACACTCACAGTCACTCATAGTTACTCACAGTCACTTATAGTCACTTACGGACACTCACAGTCACTCACGGACACTCACAGTCACTTACAGACACTCACAGTCATTCACGGACACTCCCAGTCACTCACGGACACTCAGCCACTCACAGTCACTTACGGACACACAGTCACTCACGGACACTCACAGTCACTCACGGACACTCAGACACTCACTCCCCTTCCTGTAAGTCCCCCATAGCATAGTTTAACATCGACTGAACGGTAATTTAAGACACATTTCACAAAGGTTCGTACGATAAAGTTTCCTCATAAATAAATACAGTATCTAATTTAGGGAAAATCCAAAATGGCGTCATATAACACTGAGACTCTACCTTAACCGGATACGTTCACTTAATACCATGTTAAAAGGTATCCAAAATATTATACCCTTGATATTCTTTCATACATTAAGTAAATTTTAAAATCAATTCAGAGATGAAATTACTGGTGAGAAGTTTTCGTGAATCATGGCGGGAGATTATCAAAAGCTTTCGTTATTAAATTTTCGTCCTTTATTGTAAATCAGCAACGCGTTACGATACAATATGAATATCGGTATAATTTCATTGGTAGCCATATTCGTGTGGTAATTCAGCCAGTTAGATACGTTCACACATGATTGATATAAGGGGAAAGGGAAAAAAAAATTAACGTATGAATCTTTTGAGAATGGGAGGCCCGCGGCGGTAACTGTGGCTATGATATTGTTATTGTTGTGGCGAGCGACGGCGGCGGCCTCCCTCCCTCCCCAGCCGTGCCACAAGAACTGACCAATCACCGCTCTCCATTTCTCTACGCTGCCGACGCGCTGTTTCCTCTTCATAAAAATACTTACTATTTCCCCTTCACTTAGGACTAGTTATATCGCTCTATTGAAATCGATTTTAATTTTAAATTATATAAAATATCAAAATCAAATAAATAATAAGCGGGTGATATAATAAAAGTGAGTGAGTTTATCGTTATATCGGGATGGTTGCCAGATGTGCGTTAACTCCCTTTTATCTCCGGTCAGGCAAAGATGGCTCCCTTGGGGGTATACATTGTCGTCTGTGAGTGTATTGTTGTGAGCTGCTCATAATGCCATGAGATATGAGCCATATTGTCCCCGAGTCACATTAGCGTGAGTCATTAGCGGAATAACTTGTTACTTACACTGTAATTATATCCGGTAAATGTAACGTGCAGGAACGATATCAGTCCAGTAGCTGCGATGTTTAATGGCTGCTGAGTGGTGACGTCATCCTTTACTATTACTACTACTATGGTGACGTCATCCTTTACCATTACCATTACTACTACTCTGGTGACGTCATCCTTTACCATTACCACTACTACTACTCTGGTGACGTCATCCTTTACCATTACCATTACTACTACTCTGGTGACGTCATCCATTACCATTACTACTACTACTATGGTGACGTCATCCTTTACCATTACCATTACTACTACTCTGGTGACGTCATCCTTTACCATTACCACTACTCTGGTGACGTCATCGTTTGTTTACTTTATACATCTGTGAATATCATGTATAATTTTGACTTAGGTGTTAGTTAATATATAAATTCATACATATTTTTTTAGAGAAGTAGTTTATGTATGTGTACTATATAGGAGGGAAATATATCTTGTGTTTTGTTATATAAAGTTGTTTAATGATAATATATGGCGGTTCAGAATAGTGTATCCTCTCTAGTACCTTTGTAAATATTAATAAATTTTAGTAGACATTATTATTATTTTTATTTTTTATTATTATTGGAACATTCTTCTTCTTCTTCTTCTTCTTCTTCATCTTCTTCTTCTTCCTCTTCTTCTTCTTCTTCTTCTTCCTCTTCTTCTTCTTCCTCTTCTTCTTCTTCTTCTTCTTCCTCTTCTTCTTCTTCTTCTTCTTCTTCCTCCTCTTCTTCTTCTTCTTCTTCCTCTTCTTCTTCTTCTTCCTCTTCTTCTTCTTCTTCTTCTGCTTTATTATTATTATTATTATTTTTATTATTATTATTATTATTATTATTATTATTATTATTATTATTATTATTACCACCATCATAACGGCTCGTAGTGGTATTATCACCAGTAACATATTCCGTAAATGAAACGCATTACCCTCATTAGCATACATTGACTCCATTATGCAAAGGACTCTATACAGTTATATGGTCCAGTAACCAGCAAATTACTATACATGGTCATAAAATGTCCCTTTGGTCCAGGGCCATAGTGGTCCAAGGGGTCCCAATGGTCCCAGGGGTCTAGGTCCGTGGTTCATAAAGGTTCGTACGTTAATTGTTTCTCGTAACTGTAGATGTTAAGCGTGTATTTAACTGGTTAATTTACACTAAAATAATAATAGTAACACTAAGATAAACGGTATTAAATATTACACGCATATGTGCATTAACTCGAGACGATTTATTTATTATCAGTTAAGGGAGGGAGGTTAGGTTAGGTTAGGTCGTTGTGTCGTAGGTTAAAGTGGGTCAGTTGTGCTCACACACTCGTCTCACCAGTTAGGTTAGGTTAGGTTGTTTTATCGTAGGTTAAAGTGGGTCAATAGCAAACACACTCGCCTCACAATTTAGGTTAGGTTAGGATAGGTCGTTGTGTCGTAGGTTAAAGTGGGTCAGTTGCACACACACACACTCGTCTCACCAGTTAGGTTAGGTTAGGTTGTTTTATCGTAGGTTAAAGTGGGTCAATAGCAAACGCACTCGCCTCACAATTTAGGTTAGGTTAGGATAGGTCGTTGTGTCGTAGGTTAAAGTGGGTCAGTTGCACACGCTCTTGCCTCACCAGTTAGGGGAGAACAACCCTCACTTACGAGCCACTGAGACTCCTGCCAGAGAGAGACAATGGACCAACATGTGTCACAAGTCGGGTCGAGGCTGACAATGGGCGTGGGCGGTGAAGGCGTTGTGGTGGGCGGGGTAGGTGGGCGTGGCGGCCAGCTGTGTCGTCTGGTGAACACTGGGCGCTCCCCTGCCTCCCGCTACACCCTGTTATTGTTGACAAAATGTTCTCCCTTGTTTCCTCTTGATGGTGGTAGGGGGTGAGGGAGGGGTGATGGAGGGAGGGGTGATGGAGTGAGGAAGGGGTGATGGAGTGAGGGGCGATGGAGTGAGGGTGGGAGGGGTGATGGAGTGAGGGAGGGAGGGCTGATGGAGTGAGGAAGGGGTGATGGAGTGAGGGTGGGAGGGGTGATGGAGTGAGGGTGGGAGGGGTGATGGAGTGAGGGAGGG
Organism: Homarus gammarus; assembly: GCA_958450375.1. NCBI lineage: Eukaryota > Metazoa > Arthropoda > Malacostraca > Decapoda > Nephropidae > Homarus > Homarus gammarus. The sequence goes on from CAUDMG010001393.1 coordinate 748,750, forward strand.
AGGGCTGATGGAGTGAGGAAGGGGTGATGGAGTGAGGGTGGGAGGGGTGATGGAGTGAGGATGGGGTGATGGAGTGAGGGAGGGAGGGCTGATGGAGTGAGGATGGGGTGATGGAGGGAGGGGTGATGGAGGGAGGGGTGATGGAGAGAGGGGTGATGGAGTGAGTGAGGGGGTGATGGAGTGAGGGGTGATGGAGTGAGTGAGGGAGGGTGGTGGAGTGAGGAAGGGGTGATGGAGTGAGAGGAGTGATGGAGGGCGATGAAGGGAAGTAAGTGATGGAGAGGCGATAGAGGTAGGGAAGAGGGAGGGGTGGTGGAGAAAAATGAAGATGTGGTAATACTAGTGATGGTAGGAAGGGCTGGTCGGTGGTGGTGATGGTGGTGATGGGGGTGATGGTGGTTGGAAGGGGTGGTGAATGGTGGTGAAGGGGTGATGCTGGTTGGAAGGGGTGGTGAATGGTGGTGAAGGGGTGATGTTGGTTGGAAGGGGTGGTGAATGGTGGTGAAGGGGTGATGGTGGTTGGAAGGGGTGGTGAATGGTGGTGAAGGGGTGATGGTGGTTAGAAGGAATCGTAGGAGGGGGTGATAATGTTTCCACCCCACCACTACCACCACCACCACCACCACCACCACCACCACGATAGCAGAGGTTAGGCCTATTCCCTGCACCGAAATTTCTCAAGAGTCATAATATTAAATTTTCCTCCTCACTGAATATAAAGGAACGCCTCTGCCTTGATTCCCATGAGCTAAAACATCCAAAATGGCGTCGAAATACACTAAAGACTCTACCTTGTCTGGTTATATTGACTTATTTATGGCACTTAGGAGACAATATTGAGGTGAGGAACTATATGAAGCCTTACAGCAGGGAGGGAAACCTGATGCTCTCTCTACCTAGTGAAACCCCCTCCCTCCTCTCCCCTGTGTTCCCTTCCCTCTATTTCCCTCCATCATTTTCTTTCCTCCCTCCTTCCTTTCCTCCTTTTAATTTCATTCATACCTTCCTCCTTTCCTGCCTTTCCTCCTTCCTTTCTTCGGAGTCATTCATATACCTCCTACCTACCTACCTACCTACCTCGCACTCTTTCTCCCTCCCTCCTTCCTTTCCTCCTTCCTTCCGCCAAATCTTCCTTCTTCCCATACTCCCTTTCCTCCCTCCCTCCCTCCTCTCCTTCCCTCCATCCTCCCTTTCCTCTTTCTTCCAATTTTATTCATACCTTCCTTCTTTCCTTTCTCCTTCCTTCCCTCCTTCCCTCCTTCCTTCCGCCGACACTTCCGTCTCTCCCGTCCTCCAATACCCTCAGCATCGGTATAATGTGTCAACAGGGGGGTGGTGAGAGGGGGGGGAGGGGGGGTGAGTGGGTAAGTGAGAAGATAATGTGTGGTGTGGATGGGGGTGAGTGAGTTTTGTCTCTCTCTCTCTCTCTCTCTCTCTCTCTCTCTCTCTCTCTCTCTCTCTCTCTCTCTCTCTCTCTCTCTCTCTCTCTCCTCCAAAACGTGTATAAAACCCATATTATTATTATTATTATTTATTATCATCATCATTATTATTATTGTTTTTGTTGTTATTGTTGTTGCTGTTATTATTATTATTAGTTTACAATAACAGCATCAGTGGTAAAATATTTACCCTGTCATAGTGACGGTTCGTTGACAGGTTTATAGTCATTTAGATAATGTTTAATATTACATTGTACTTGTTTAGAAATGCATACCAGTTAACACAATACATAACCGTGTATATTAATTCAACTGTGTACATGGTGCTGGTGGTGTGGTGGTGATGGTGATGATGGTGACGTGATAGTGGTGGTGATGGTGATGATATGATGATAATTATGGTGAAATGAATAAATCGATAAAGTCAACGATGATGGTGATAGTCCCCTCTGATTATTTATGGTGATAATGGTGCAATCATGATGGGTGGATGATGGTGATGGTGAAGATTAGTCACGAGTCGTCACAACCAGACTTGCTCGACCAGACCACTCGACCAGGCCACTCGACCAGACCACTCGACCGTCGACACAATCAACTGTTATCTGTTAGAGGGAGGGGGTGGAGAAGACAGACACACGTACACCTCCTTGTCTTGATGTTATCTCCACTACTTACTATCACCCTGGTCTGCTGGTGGGGGGGGGGGGGGAGGTAAGGGAGGGCTGTTGGGGTGGGGAAGGAGAGAGGGGGGGTAGGTGGTATAGAGGGGGAAGAAGGGAAAAAAAGGAAGGGGGTGTGGGGGTGGGGGAGAAGAGATGGGGGGGTGGTGGAGGGAAGGAGAGGGAGGCAACAGGAAGAGAAGGAAGGGGGTGTGGGGGTAGGGGAGAAGAGAGGGGGGGATGGTGGAGGGAAAGGGGAAGAAGTTCTAATGGGACCCAAAACGTCTTGGCTCCAACTTTACCTAACCTGACCCATTTAGGATTGGGGCCTATTAGGACTGGGTTAGGTTTGGGGCCTATTAGAACAAGGTTAGGATGGGGCCTGTTAGGACTGGGTTGGTTGGGGCCTGTTAGAACTGGGTGAGGTGGGACCTATTAGAACTAGAGGTTAGGTTAGGGGCCTATTAGAACCAGAATAGGTTGGGGCCTGTTAGGACTGGGTTAGTTTGGGGCCCATTAGAACTGGGTTAGGGGCCTATTAGAACTAGAGGTTAGGTTAGGGGCCTATTAGAACTAGAGGTTAGGTTAGGGGCCTATTAGAACTAGAGGTTAGGTTAGGGGCCTATTAGAACTGGGGCCCATATGAGCAGTCACTTCCGAATCCGACCGAGACTGTTTCGAATCACAGAGTCAAGGTGTCGAAGCTCGTCTACTGGGAGGTCTTTATTGTTTGTTTACATCCTGTTGAGGTCCTGAGACTCAGCTGATGGTCGTGTGACTCTCTCTCTCTCTCTCTCTCTCTCTCTCTCTCTCTCTCTCTCTCTCTCTTTAAGATAGTCTCAGGTAATTTGAACGCCATCTTGGATATTCTTAAGCCTCTAATTATGAGAAAAATTTGTATTTTTAACTAACTTTGAGAATCCCGGACACCATCCAGCAACACCATCACCACCATCCAGCAACACTATCACCAACACATAGGTAGCACCCTCCCCCCCCCTCCTCGTAAATCTGGCCCTTTAGGACAAACCGAAATCCGATTTTTGACGATTCACAGATTTCAAGTTGGCCATCTCTCTCTCTCTCTCTCTCTCTCTCTCTCTCTCTCTCTCTCTCTCTCTCTCTCTCTCTGCTGAAACCCCTTTCTTTGAGTCTAAGGGAAGGGAAGGGGGGAGCGGAGGGAGGGAGGGAGGGGTAAGTGTCACATCTCGTGGAGGGAATGAAGGAGGGAGGTAGGGAATGGAGGGACGGAGGGAGGGAGGGAGGGGTAAGTCTCGTGGCGGGAATGAAGGAGGGAGGGAGGGGTAAGTCTCGTGGAGGGAATGAAGGAGGGAGGGAGGAAGGGAGGGGTAAGTGTCACAGCCAGATTTACTGTGAATAAAAACATTATCAGTCATGACATAATCCCGTGTAGTAGCGGCTGTTCCCCTGGGGATTGTGGCAGCTAAGCCCCTCTCCCAGCCCTCTCCCCTCCCAGCCCTCTCCCAGCCCTCTCTCAGTCCCCGTCCTTCCCTCCATCCCTCCCACCTCTTACAGTGGTCACTTCAACTTGCTACTTAACCCCCCCCTTCCCTCTCTCCCCCCCTACCCTCCCCCGCTTAAGGGATAACCTAACTAACTACACATGAACCATTATTGTGTTGGGGATAAGCGATAAGGCGAGTTAACGATCAATAATAACAACAGATATATCACGCGATGAGAAGATAATTCGGTAAATATGAATAAATGAGGAAATAACTGTAGAAAAAATAATGTATGTATGTATGTATGTATGTATTGTTGAATGATACACTCAACAAATTGTGTAAATAAACCCGTGTCAGGCCAGTACCAGCACCCAGGCCACGTACGATAACCTTCATCTTTATCTTTAATTATTTTCTAATTTTTAACAATTTTTAAGATTATTTTTTTAATACAGTTTCTTTATAAATTATCTTTTTTGAATTTGTTAAAGCCAAATGGTGATGATGATAATAACCCCCCAGGAAGATTGATTAATATATATGGGTTAAATTGAGGTGGTTGGTAACTGTTTCATCTTTATCTATAAATGGAAATAGACGATGAATTAGTGGCAGAATGGGCTGGGTTACGGTGAGGGCGGCCCAGTCTGCCTCTCACTCCATGTTAAAAGCTGTATGACGAATATGTATAAACCTTTCATGTATATATTGTGTGAATTGAATACATACACATATACGTACATTATACATGGGACTATAAGAATGAATAAACTGTGAAATAAACTTATAAATCAAGCATAACTCTACGACTTGTTTAAAATATTCACACGTACTGGGATCCTACTGTAAGGCCAGGAGTGTTAACTTTCACAGGTACCAGAAGCCAAACACCGTATCCTTACCGAAATGGGTTGAAAAATGGAGGGAGTATGGTAGATAGGGAGGAAAATGGAGGGAGTATGGTAGATAGGGAGGAAAATGGAGGGAGTATGGTAGATAGGGAGGAAAATGGAGGGAGTATGGTAGATAGGGAGGAAAATGGAGGGAGTATGGTAGATAGGGAGGAAAAGAGGCCAGGTTAGGTTAGGTTATGGTAAGTTAGGTGAGCTTAAGTTCGGTTAATATAATTGTTTATTTACACCTATACATATAGCTCATTAATGTCCTGACGGCACTGTACTTGATCTACTTCATTTCCTAAACTTTAAAGCTGGGTGTACTTCTTCAGCTTAATGTAAACAATATGACTTCTACTTTTGGTATATTTTCTTTATTAATTGATAGATGTTATTAAGGTGCGGTGGCTGAGTGGATACATATCTCGATTCCTGTATTAGGGGGACATTGGTTATCATCCTGAGTACCTGTCACCTGTCCACCCAGAATTGAACAGGTGTGGACAGATGGGCAAAAAGTCTATTACTGCCTATTGTATTCGTTCCGTCACTGGCTTTATGTCGTCTACTTCAGAACACACACACACACACACACACACACACACACACACAGTCTCGTATTGTGTTTATTGGCTGAGTCAACTGTGAAGATGATCTGTAAATTATCGAGACTCTTAGCCTGCAGGATCTGGTGTGTGTGTGTGTGTGTGTGTGTTCATTAAGAGGCGTTAGTTAGTGTGTGTGTGTGTACAGCAGGAGTGGCTGAGTCGACACTAAAGGATGGACTCAGAACAAATACTCGGATTTTTTTGTGTGTGTTCGTATTTACTGGCTCACGAGAGGTAAACAAATACTGATTTATAATAATGGAGGAAGGGTTTGGTGAGAGTCTTGGAGGGGGGAGGTGTTGTGGGGGGTTGTGGAGGGTGAGGGAGGGTCGGAGAGGGTGTGGGAGGGGAGGGCCTGGGAGGGTCGGGGAGGGCCTGGGAGGATCGGGAAGGGTGAGGGAGGGCCTGGGAGGGTCGGGAAGGGTGAGGGAGGGCCTGGGAGGATCGGGAAGGGTGAGGGAGGGCCTGGGAGGGTCGGGAAGGGTGAGGGAGGGCCTGGGAGGGTCGGGGAGGGCCTGGGAGGGTGAGGGAGGGCTTGGGAGTGTCTGGGAGGGTCGGGGAGGGTCGGGAAGGGTGAGGGAGGGCTTGGGAGCGTCTGGGAGGGTCGGGGAGGGTCGGGAAGGGTGAGGGAGGGCTTGGGAGTGTCTGGGAGGGTCGGGGAGGGTCGGGAAGGGTGAGGGAGGGCCTGGGAGGGTGAGGGAGGGCCTGGGAGGGTCGGGGAACGAGATAATAATTCACCCAATCAACAATGAAGGTACACCTATCAGTCTAGGTGCCGATGGTGGTGATTGAGTGATACTGGTGGTGATGGTGATGGTGTTTTGGTGGTAATGATGGTGGTGATGGTGTTTTGGTGGTAATGATGGTGGTGATGTTTGTGTGGGGGTGGTGATGGTGGTGATGGTGTTTTGGTGGTAATGATAGTGGTGGTGATGGTGTTTTGGTGGTAATGATAGTGGTGGTGATGGTGTTTTGGTGGTAATGATAGTGGTGGTGATGGTGTTTTGGTGGTAATGATAGTGGTGGTGATGGTGATGTTTGTATGGTGGTGATGGTGATGTTTGTATGATGGTGATGGTGTTTTGGTGGTAATGATGGTGGTGGTGATGTTTCAGTGGTGCGGATGGTGGTAGTGGTGATGATGTTTTTATGGTGGTGGAGGTGATGTTTGGATGGCAGTGGTGATATGTTTGTGGTGGTGATGTGTAGTGAAGTTGTTGTTGTTGTTGTGTAGTGGTATTTTTATGGTGTTACTGTAATGATGGTGATGTATGGTGATGGTGATGTATGGTGATGGTGATGTTGTATCTTACTGTATACCAGCGACTTCACTAAATACATTGTGAAATAAAACTGTATTACTTTCACACCAATATGTTCATTTCCATAGTAAATAATCACATAGGCTTATTAATATATACAATTAACTATATAGGCCTATGAATATGCTAAGTATAATCATATAGGCTTATTAATATCAATACAGGTAATTATATAGGCCTTAGTATATGCTAAGTATAATCACATAGGCTTATTTATTTATACACATAGCTATATAGGCCTATGTAAATGCTAAATATAATCCAAAATAATAAAGAAAATAACAATTAGAAATCCCAAGGAGATAATAAGGTAATTGGTAATTTATTTTAGTAATATTAAAATAAATTTGTAAATCTGTAGCGACTGTGTTTGTTTCCTTGGCCAGTGTTCTCTGTTATAGGCTGTTAGTTATGTTAAAATGTTAGTGTTCTTTTGAGCTTTTGTGCTTATGTTAGTGCGTGCGTGTGTGTGTGAGTGCGTGCGTGTGTGTGTGAGTGCGTGCGTGCTCTCAGGCGGTAACTGGGTGTAATAACTCATCTTTTGTTTATCTTGAGAATTTGTTCAGTTTTTTTTTTTGGGGGGGGGGGTTATTTGTATTATCATTATCATCGCATCATCATCATCATTATCATCATTATTATCATCTTTATTGTTGTTATCGTTATCACCGTCGTCGCTGATATTATTCTTATTGGTGAAGGAAGGAAGGAATCAAGGAGGGAGGTAAGGAGTGATGGAAATAGATAGTGAGTGAGGAAGGGAAGGAGTGAGTGAAGGAGAGAGGGTAGGAGGAGTGAAGGAGGCAGATACACGAACACACTCCACTAATTATTACCCCCTGGAGAGCTGCTCGTCGTGCCTGGAGTGTGTGTGAGGACGGCGGCGCTCACACTCATAAATAACAGGAGAGAGAACGTGTGATTGTCCACGCACAATTTCAAATTAGCCCGCCAAGTGCGGTGCTCACTCCGGCATTCATGGAACTTTGCCTCTATTAGCCCGCCGTGTTTACCGCACCTGCCACCAGCTATTGACACATCTTGCGGGCCGGGAGAAAAGGCAATTAATAATTCCCACCAAACTTGACAAGGTTGATCAACAGACGAGGCCAAACAAGCAAACATTTGGTGGGGCGCCGACGAACCTCCGCCGAGTAGCTTGTTTTTGCGCCAATTGTTTACGGCTTCATTATAACCTTTTGATGAGCTCCACCTCCCGTCTGCCGCGCTCATCCTACCCAACATTCCCCGGCATGGTTCTATAAACAGGCCGGCCACGGATTTATTTCTGATGGGGGCTAATACGCGGTGGAATCAATGGACGAAGGTTTTAATATCGCATAATCTTCGTGTCCGGGGCCCGCAGATCTTGTCATGTCCGAACTGTCCACAGAGCGACCATAACCCCCAGCACCAGTGATCAATACTTCCCCCCTGAGATGCACTCATCCCGCCTACTAGTTATCTTACATGAACAAAGTCTTAGATTTAGAAAGAAATAATAACAAATAACTAGAAATAACGAGTAAAAAAATGAGCGAGGTAAAAATGGAAGTGGTGAGGGTACAGTAGGTTCGGACGCAGCCGCCCATTCGAGTTCACACCCTAGCCGGTCGTCTGGATTAAAAAGAATGGATTACCGAGTTGCCGCACGCTGCCACACTCTCCCTCAACACTTTATTCCACCATCACCATATCTCCCACCATATCCATATTACCCCTGATGCTACTACACTATAACACTGGAACACATAGATATATTATAGTAAATTATACGTTATTTATCAAGGGTGTATGAGAGAGGTAGAGTGTTAGAGTTGGGTGGGTGGGCAGTTGGTGGCAGGCTGTGAGAATTAACAGGCGGGAGAGGGCGCCGAGTGCTCCAGCGTGGAATAATGTTTTCCGAAAAGTGAAACAGATTTACCGATACACCAAAGGGTGGCAGAGGTTTTCGGGGGTTGGGGGGAGGGGGAGGGGGTTGCAATTTAACAACCCCTGGAGCATAAAATATCCATGACAGATGAATTACATATTTTTAAATTTTCTCTTTATTTTGTGTATTGCGCGTTTTGTGAGGACGGAAAATGCTACAGTTTGTGGCAGCAGGAAGAGAGGCGTTGATGGACCCAGCCAGGTTAGCTAAACTTTTTTTTTTTTTTTCGTTAACACCGTGGGATCCAGGACGCTTCAATTACATTTCCTCTCTGACAGACCAGGAGCTGGATTTTGGTATGGCGTTTAAAAGCCTGTTTGTTTGTGTGTGTGTGTGTGTGTGAGTGTGTTTGAGAGTGTGTGTGGGTGGGTGGTGTAGTATATGGCCAGTAGGTTGTCGTGTGTATCTTTTGTAGACGAGGGAGCGCGGGCTTAAAAAGAATCACCCCTCACAATCCGCTCTAAACTGGAGGCGGGTGAAGGAAAGGTCAATAAAACAGAGTTGGTTAATGCTGTAATCAGTTTTATTGTACCAACTGGCCCCGGTGTTTGTGTGTGTTTGTGTGTACTAGGCGCTAAACACCGGGGGAATCGCCTCTAGAATGTATACTTCCTTTTACCGGATGACACAAGGATTTACGTCACTCCCTAGCCATGCACTCTGATTGGTTACTGACAGATTACGTCATTTCCTAGCCTTGCACTCTCATTGGTTACTGACAGATTACGTCATTCCTGAGCCTTGCACTCTGATTGGATACTGACAGATTCATTATGTCATTCCTTAGCCTGAACTGTGATTGGTTACATACAGATTACATCATTTCTTGGCTTGAAATATGATTGGATGCAAATATATTACGTCATTGCATCGCTCATTGTGATTGGATAAGCACAGTAATTGAAGTCTATGACGTCACACCAGCTTAGCTCTATGTGGTTGGTTTAGCCTAATTATTTTTTGCATATATTACGTCATGACTAGTCTGCTCTGCTATAGGTTCAGCTCAAGAGATGACGTAGTACTGCATGCTCCCTTGACTAGTGCGCCGTGATTGGCTGGAACAAGTGTTTACAAAAGTAATATTATTTCTCGCCTGGCATTGGCTAAAAGAATGAACATTAAAAGCATAATCTGTCTCTATATTCCCCGTGTGTGTGTGTGTGTGTGTGTGTGTCATGGCTGAACTCTGGCGCCATGAATTGACCATCACACCTCTGGAGCTGACCGTCATCTGCTCACTTGTACTTTTCTGGAACAAGATCAACAAGCCAGTCATGTTTATGACGTCACTTCCAGGAGGTAACAACAGTGGCAGCCATGTTGATGATGTCACTTCCGAGGGACAATGACACCTGTGGCAGCCATGTTGATGACGTCACTTCCGGGAGACAGCGACAACACTGGTCACTCATAAAATGTTTAGCGATCCACCAAAGCCTACAATATATATTTATATACATCATATTCACATCATATACACATAGATCCTATACACATTATGTACATCATCTGATAATAACCAAGTGACTAGACAGCTCTATGAGGACACAACAGCATGCCAACAATGACAACATAACAACCTATATTTGACACTAATAATTACACGTGATAACAACCATGACGGTAGTTCTTGGTGCGGGGGCGAGATGGCTCCCTCATGCTTGGCACATCAGAGCCCAGTGAGGGAGATCAGGCTCCATTAAGGGAGATCAGGACTCATTAAAGGAGATCAGGGCCCATTAAGGGAGATCAGGGCCCATTAAGGGAGATCAGACCCCATTAAGGGCTACTAGGCCCAATTAAGGGAGATGAAGCCCCCCAATTGTGTTCTTGACCCTCACACTGTGCTCCCTGGTGTGGGGGGAGTGCTTCCTGTCCTCTGTGTATGAACCTCCTCTTCTTTTTATTATCAAATTATTCTAACTAACACACTGGGAGTCGCTACACCTACACCCCGTTGTCCTGCGGCTTTAACACCTATACAACAGTCTTGTTTACCTTTGGTTGAGTTTACGTCGCACCGTAACTAATTTTTTTTTTTTCCTGTAGAAGAGACCGACCTTGTCTCCTATTAACCTGACGGAGGACCCACTACTACTGCGCCTCTCCACCGCTACTGTTCCTCTTCATTCCCACTGCGCCTCTCCACCGCTACTGTTTCTCTTCATTCCCACTGCGCCTCTCCACCGCTACTGTTTCTCTTCATTCCCACTGTGCCTCTCCACCGCTACTGTTCCTCTTCATTCCCACTGCGCCTCTCCACCGCTACTGTTCCTCTTCATTCCCACTGTGCCTCTCCACCGCTACTGTTCCTCTTCATTCCCACTGTGCCTCTCCACCGCTACTGTTCCTCTTCATTCCCACTGTGCCTCTCCACCGCTACTGTTTCTCTTCATTCCCACTGCGCCTCTCCACCGCTACTGTTTCTCTTCATTCCATTTGTACCTCTCCAGTGATCCCCCTTTGTTGATGGTGACCAGTGGAACAACAAAGCCTTGTCGCTGTGAGATCATTCCCGATGTTACCAGTCAGTTGTCGTGATGGTAATAAGAAACCTCCATGAACACAGTGATGGGTGACACAAGGGAGGCGGTGGTGTGACACAAGGGAGGCGGTGGTGTGACACAAGGGATGACCACACACTCACAGCAGTCTTCCTCAGCCACGTTCATTTGTAAGAGAGGGTGAGGGCAGGAGAGGTGTGAGGGCAGGAGAGGTGTGAGGGCAGGAGAGGGCTGAGACGGGCACTAGGTGGGGCGGCACGTGAGGGATAACTTGTGCTCCTCAACTTCTCTCACTGATGATGAGTTGGGTAATTAAATTAGTGAAGTCTGTCCATGTTAGCCTCCTGCCGCCCGCCCGTGCTCCTGAGGGTGTAGGGAGGGTGGGGGAGGGGAGGTGAAGCGAGGTCTCAGGTAATTAACGTTGGTGGGTGTTGTTGACGAGGCAAAGAAACAGAATTTTCTTTTTTTGCTTTAGTGGGAGAGGTGGCGGGCCTCATGACCACCAGGTGATGTGTGGCGCGGCATCAACACCAACATGGTAACTGGGGGGTCAAGCGTCACCACAGATCATCACAGGTTAAGGGTAACAGCTCTCTCTTTTATGGCATCGTTGAAGGAGTCTTTGGCTTCACGTTAGAGAGAACAGCACAGCGGGTTGACGTGTAGTCGTGTGGGTCAGGAAGCGGAGGCAGCGGCGGTGGCAGCGAGGTGAGCCAGCAGCAGCCATCAGCCTAACAAGGACGGTATCTTGTGAAGGTAGGGCGCGGTGGAGGTGGGTGGTAGCGCGGGAGGGGCGATGAGGAATGGGTTCATGAAGTGGGCGGGGAGGGGCGGCGGCATTGTGGGCGGGGGATGGGAGAGCGAGCCCAGGGCCATGCTGGTGGGGAGGGAGGTGGCGCCACCCATTAAAGACGGCAGCACAGAGAACTGTCGGGGTAACGGGGCCGAGGGGCTCGAGCTCATGCTGCCCTCGGCCACGGGCGACACCGACGGAGACGACGTAGACGTGTAGTGCGTGCTGTCGTGGAGTTTTCTCATATGCTTCTTCAGGTCAAAGTTGCGGCAGAAGCCCTTGCCGCAGATGGAGCACTGGAAGGGTTTCTTATCGTTGTGTGTGTGCATGTGGAAGGTGAGGTTGTAGATCTGGTGGAAGGCCTTGTTACACACGTGACACTTGTACGCCTTCTCCCCAGAGTGGGTCAGCTTGTGGTTCTTGTAGTTGCCCTTCTGGTGGAAACCCTTCCCACAAAACTCACACACGTACGGCTTGTAACCATTGTGGATCCTGACGTGTGTGTTCAGTGTTGATGACCTGCCAGAGGACGACAACATTACCTTCTCTTCATAAGTAAATATACATTCTCCCAAGAGTCGGAGGCAATAGGAAGGAACAAACTACCCTAACAAAGTGAACAAGAATAGTCATCAAATATAACAGTTATTTGTCAGCAGCAACACTTAAAACATTACCTCACAGTTGGGTACAGTAATGAGAATATTTTATGATCGTCTGTTGTTGGACCAAATGTTATGATTAAAAAAGGAAAGAACTTTTGTTGAATTAAGCAAATGTACAAAGGTGTTAACACCGTAAGGCTTGTTGAGAATTATTTATCTATAAGGTGTTGCCAGATGAGTTAAACTGGCAGACTTCTCACCTGTTGAAGGCCTTGCCACAAGTCTGGCACTTGTGGGGCTTCTCTGACGTGTGGATGATCTTGTGGCGACACAACGTCGACGCCTGCCGGAACCCCTTACCACACACCTGCAACACCACCACAGTTAGTACCACAGTCAAGTTCTTATCTCTACCACAATATTATTCACCACACCGCTTTAAAGGCGAAGTGCCTGGCGCCGGCGAGGCTGTATATGAGGTGTGAGGGAAACATGTGTGAAGAAACTCACCTTACAGACGAAGGGCCTGGCGCCGGTGTGGACGGGCATATGTCTGGTGAGGTTGTAGTGGGCGTTGAAGATCTTGCCACACTCTGGGCACGTGAAGGTCTTCTGAGCCTTGCCCACTCCTCCGGCCCCCACACCACCAACCCCGCCGCCACCACTCTTCTTCCCGCCGCCCACCGTCACCACCCCGCCATTACTGCTCGTGGTGGTAGAGTCGCTGGTGGTGGTGGTGTTGGTGGTGGTGGCAGTGTCGGGGGTGACGCTGCCTGCTGGGGGAGGTAGTGGAGCGCTGCCGGTGGTGCCTGTGGGCGCTATAACGCCTCCGGTACCAGGTAGAGGCGGAGACGTGACGCTGACTGCGTTTCCTGACGGTGAAAATGGAGGCTGATAAGATTCGTGTTGAATATGTTTGTGGTTTTATGATATAGTATTAAATAGTACACAGAGTATTTATAAGTCGTCGGAGTATTTACACAGGTATTGTGACCCAGGGCCCTAATGTTACCTGTTGTCGTACCTGTGTTGTGAGAGTCAGCGCGGGGGGAGGTGGAGGAGGGGGTACCTGTCACCCTCGACGGTGCTCCTCCTCCTCCTGCTGTACTAGAGGCAGGGAGAGGCGCCCCGGGAGACACTGCAGGAGGTACAGACGGCAGAGGCTTGAGATCCATGACGCCCCTAGGGGAGGTGGAGGTGCAGGAGGTGGTGGAGGAGGCCAGGGTGGCGGACACTCGGGACATGGCAGCTGCGGCACCCGTCATGGAGAGATCATACGGCCGCGGCACAGGGGACTCCGCCGTTGCCTTCGTCGCCGCCTGGGGGAGGAAAGTTTTCGCATATAATGATAGTTGTTCCTGGTTAGTGGTGCTTCACCTGCCTGGGATGTTAACACCTGAGTACTAGGAGTTAAGATACTACTATCCTCTTGAATGAGTGAGGTAAGGAGTGAGTGAGGGAGTGAGTGACCGAGCGAGCGAGTTGGTGACAAATTTTCCCCAGGAGTGATTATAAGTTGTTTATTTAAAGCAGTTCACTATAATTAAGCATGCACTGTAATTAAAAGCAGGTAACCTTAATTAAGCAGGCAGTAGGTACTCACCGAGGTGTAGAGAAGGGAGGGGGTGGAGGTGGTGGCCGGCTGTACTCTGGTCTTCAACAGGTCGAGACGGGTGAAGGCTGAGAGGGCATGGGGCGTCAGTCTGTGGGCGGGCGCCGGGCTGAGGTGGGTGGCAGCGGCGGGTGGATGTGGGGGCGGCGGTGGTGGCTGTTGGGTGGTGGCAGCGGCATTAGGGACGTTACCGTCGGCGACACTGGGGGAGGGGAACACACCACCTGCCTGTAGAAGGGGGAGGTGAGTACACGGTGAAGGGGCATGTTGGTGTTTTTTTGTTATTATTACTATTATTGTTGTTACTTTTGTTGTTGTTGTTGTTATTATTGTTGTTTTTGTTGTTATTGTTGTTGTAACTTTTGTTATTGTTGTTGTTTTTGTTGTTATTGTTGTTGTTACTTTTGTTGTTGTTACTTTTGTTGTTATTGGTGTTGTTATTATTGTTGTTTTTGTTGTTATTGTTGTTGTTACTTTTGTTGTTATTATTGTTGTTACCTTTGTTCTTATTATTGTTGTTGTTACTTTTGTTGTTATTATTGTTGTTACTTTTGTTATTATTGTTGTTGTTACTTTTGTTGTTATTATTGTTGTTGTTACTTTTGTTGTTATTGTTGTTGTTACTTTTGTTATTATTGTTGTTGTTACTTTTGTTGTTATTATTGTTGTTGTTACTTTTGTTGTTATTATTGTTGTTGTTACCTTTGTTCTTATCATTGTTGTTGTTACTTTTGTTATTATTGTTGTTGTTACTTTTGTTGTTATTATTGTTGTTACTTTTGTTATTATTGTTGTTGTTACTTTTGTTGTTATTATTGTTGTTGTTACTTTTGTTGTTATTATTGTTGTTGTTACCTTTGTTCTTATTATTGTTGTTGTTACTTTTGTTGTTATTATTGTTGTTGTTACTTTTGTTCTTATCATTGTTGTTGTTACTTTTGTTATTATTGTTGTTGTTGTTATTGTTGTTACTTTTGTTATTATTGTTGTTACTTTTGTTGTTGTTGTTACCTTTGTTGTTATTATTGTTGTTGTTACTTTTGTTGTTGTTGTTACCTTTGTTCTTATTATTGTTGTTGTTACTTTTGTTGTTATTATTGTTGTTGTTACTTTTGTTTTTATCATTGTTGTTGTTACTTTTGTTATTATTGTTGTTGTTACTTTTGTTGTTATTATTGTTGTTACTTTTGTTATTATTGTTGTTGTTACTTTTGTTGTTGTTGTTACCTTTGTTGTTATTATTGTTGTTGTTACCTTTGTTGTTATTATTGTTGTTGTTACTTTTGTTGTTATTATTATTGTTGTTGTTACTTTTGTTATTGTTGTTTTTGTTGTTCTTTTTCTCATTATTCTTATTATTAGTGACGTATGTTTAAAAGTACCTAACTTAACCTTAAGTAATCTAACTTAACTTTAACTAACCTAAATTAACTTAGCATAACCTAAAGTAGTAATAGTAGTAGTACTAGTAGTAGATTAGGTGGTGGTCGTAGTAGTAGTGGTAGTAATAGTGTAAATGATTTTAATAATAATAATAGTCGTAGTAGTAGTAGTAGTAGTAGTAGTAGTCGTACCTGGTAGTAGTGGTAGAGTAGCGGGTAGTGAGCCAAGAGGTCCCTGGCGCGGGGGTCGTGCAGTAGTTCCTTGGCTCGGTGGTGGTCGTACAACGCTCTCAGCCCAGCCAAACGAGGGTCGTGCAAATTGCGATGGGGGTCGTGCAGGTCGCGGTGTGGGTCGTGCAGGTCGCGGTGTGGGTCGTGCAGGTTGCGGTGGGGGGCGTGGAAGTGGTCGTGATCCAGTGGTCGTCTGGCTACTAGCGGGCGTAAAGGCGGAGGCGGCGGTGATGCGGCCTTAGTTACCTGCGGCAGTAATGCGGCCTTAGTTACCTGCGGCAGTCATGAAAACAAACAAACACATTATTATGAACTATGATAAACACACACACACACACACACACACACACACCTTAACGTTAAACTAGTTACTATTTGACACCAAAGATCTAGATTAAATTATTGAACTATCTAGGAACACTATCTTGGAACACTCTTGGAGCACTATCTAGAAACACTCTTGGAACACTATCTAGAAACACTTTTGGAACACTATCTAGGAACACTATTTAGAAACACTTGGAACACTATCTAGAAACACTCTTGGAACACTATCTAGAAACACTCTTGGAACACTATCTAGAAACACTCTTGGAACACTATCTAGGAACACTCTTGGAACACTATCTAGGAACACTATTTAGAAACACTTGGAACACTATCTAGAAACACTCTTGGAACACTATCTAGAAACACTCTTAGAACACTATCTAGGAACACTATCTAGAAACACTCTTGGAACACTATCTAGAAACACTCTTGGAACACTATCTAGAAACACTCTTGGAA
>CAUDMG010001393.1:770000-785000 GCA_958450375.1 Homarus gammarus
GCGCGCTGCCCCCCACGGCGCCCAGATATTGAAGGACCCGCCCGACAGCTCCGCCACCTTACCCGCGGAAATGGACTGCAGCAGCTAACAAAAATACCCTTTTACGGCAGCACGCGCCGCCCCCCCCCCCTTCCAGCCCCCGGGCTCTAGGCCACTACGGGGGTCCCTGTACCACACACAGGGCCCCAGGACCACACATGAGGTCCTTCGGACCACACATGAGGGTCCCTGGATCACATAAGGGGCCTCTGGACTGCACATGAGGGCCCTTGGATCACACATGAGGGCCCTTAAACTACACCCGGGGGCCCCTGATTCACTCATGAGGACCCCTAATCATGGGGAACCCTGGACCAGTACGGGTTTCTAAGTCACCCTGGGGACCCCTGAATTAGTACGGAGGCTTCTGGACCACTCCTGGGGCCCCTGAACCATTAAAGGGACCCTTGGACCCCACACGGTGGTGCCTGTACCATACACGAGGGAACTTAACGAAACAAGGGCCTGACTACTCGTGAATCACACACCCACACAACCACACACCCACACTACCACACCCACACACTACCACACACCCACACAACCACACACCCACACTACCACACCCACACTACCACACACCCACACTACCACACACCCACACAACCACACACAACCACACTACCACACACCCACACACCCACACTACTACGCTACCACACACACACTACCACAACCACACACCCATACAACCACACACCTACACTACCACACACACACACACACACACACACTACCACATCATCATTTAGCTTCCATATGTTATAACCATCGACTGAAAGATTCGCTGAGTGACTTTTTCCTCTCGTTCGCTCGACGCTGCCGGACGTATGACACAGCTATGGGTTTGTTGGTCACCCATCAACTCCCTGAACCACCCTCCTCTGCCGCCCCTTGTGCCAGCTCCTCAGCCACCCACCGTATATACCTCCCAGCCATCCCACCCACTTAGCTGCCACCCACTCTGTAGAAGCCAGGGATTCAGCCGACCCCCCACCTACCCACCCACCCAGCCACCCACCCACCCAGCCACCCACCCAAGCCTCCCCCCACCTTAATGTAAAAGGATCATTCACCTACCCGCACAGGCCTTCACCACCCACCTACCCACATCCACCCCCACCCACCCACCCACACCTCCGTCTACCTCACTGTAAAAAGACTCACCCACTTCACCCACCCACACCCACCGCCCACCTCACTGCAAAAAAGAATCACCCACACCACCCACCCGCACCCTCCCACCTCACTGCAAAAAAGACTCACCCGCACCCACCCACCCACACCCACCCACCCACCCATCCACCCACCTACCTCACCGCCCAGTTGGTCAGTCCGCTGTGGAAATGAGCATTAGCAAGATTACCCGCGCCTTCCCTCTCCATTCTTCCCCGATCTGTGGGTCTTATTAGCTTAAAATCCTTCCCCCTCACCTCTCCTTACCCCTCACCTCCCCCTCCCTCACCTCTCCTTCCCCCTCACCTCGCCTTTCCCCTCACCTCTCCTTCCCCCTCACCTCCCCTTCCCCCTCACCTCCTCCCTTACCTCTCCTCTCACCTCTCCCCCCTCACCTCTACTTCCCCCTTACCTCCCCCTCCCTCACCTCTCCTCCCTCTCTCCCCTTCCCCCCCCCCTCTTTCTCTCTCCCAGCCTCTCAGGGCGCTGCCACGTCCACCCCAAGGCTTTCTCACTCTAGAGCTGAGAGTCCCTTACCGCGAGGCCCTCAGGTACTCTCTCTCTCTCTCTCTCTCTCTCTCTCTCTCTCTCTCTCTCTCTCTCTCTCTCTCTCTCTCTCTCTCTCTCTTTGTTTGTTTGTCTCTCTCTTTCCTACCACACACACACACACACACACACACACACACACACACACACACACACCTCGCCTCTCTGTCAACTCACTTTAGAGGTCAGAGTCACTCGAAAGGCTTAAAAAGACTAATGGTGAGACGAGGTGAGGGACAACAGACTCTAAGGCCGGGTGTTGGAAGGGTGAGAGTCCCTCTTGTGTGTGTGTGTGTGTGTGCATGGACGGATTCGAGATGATGCCACAACCACCACTATCACCCCACCACTACCACCCCACCACTACCCCTACCACCACTACCACCCCACCACTACCTACCACCACTACCTACCACGCCTCCTCCCCCCCCCCCCCCCCTCTTCCTCCTCACAGTCCAGATTTGTTTTTCTTTCTTTCTCACGTAACTTGGGATTTAAAGACACTCGCCAAACCAGTCGTCCAGTCAGGTCAGGTCAGGTCAGGTTAGGTCAGGTTAGGTTAGGTTAGGTCTGATTAGGGTAGAGTATCAGATGCTGTTTCGACATTAATTTGGGTTAAGGGAGCCAGTTAGGCGGAGTGATCACGTCTTGGTCAGTTAGTGAGGTCGAACTAAACTTAGGAATTTCTTTGAGAACAGGAGCTTTGTTTACTGGTACTTTAAGATTTGTTTGTGGTAATGTAGTGTCCCAGAGGCCCTCATGCAGTACTGAGAGAGAGAGAGAGAGAGAGAGAGAGAGAGAGAGAGAGAGAGGCGGTAGTTCTCCCTCAGCCACCTTTTCCAGCTGTCAGTGTGGTCCAAGCGGGCACCAGTAACCAGTGTGTTTAGTTATTGCATGTGTTGTGTAGATGGTGGCAGGTGGTGCAGCGGCGGCGCAGGTGGCTGGCACTGAGGGCTAAAGTGAGTGGTGAGAGCCCTGGCCCTCACCTGGGGGCGAGGGCCACAAGAGGGAGGGGGCGCTGGATGGTCGAGGGTGAGGGCCAGTCTGGTAGAGGGCGGCCGCCTTTGAGGCACTCAGTCGCCGCGGCCCATCTACTAATTACTTGACAACGATGTGACCACGGTGGCCTCCCCCCCCCCCCACTCACCCACCCTCGTCTCTCTTCTCACCCCATCCCCTCCCCCTATCCCCTTCCCTCACTCTACCCTCACTCGCTACCACTACTGACACCCTCACGGCCACCCCCACCTCCGCCACTATGGACACCCCTCCGCTAACACCACCGACACCCTGCTACCACAACCAACACCCCGCCGCCGCCACAACCAACACCCCGCCGCCGGTACAACCAACACCCCGCCGCCGCCACAACCGATACCCCGCCGCCGCCACAACCGATACCCCGCCGCCGCCACAACCAACACCCCGCCGCCGCCACAACCAGCACCCCGCCGCCGCCACAACCGATACCCCGCCGCCGCCACAACCGACACCCCGCCGCCGCCACAACCGATACCCCGCCGCCGCCACAACCGATACCCCGCCGCCGCCGCAACCGACACCCCGCCGCCGCCACAACCGATACCCCGCCGCCGCCGCAACCAACACCCCGCCGCCGCCACAACCGATACTCCGCCGCCGCCACAACCGACACCCCGCCGCCGCCACACTACTTTATTTGACCTGGATAGTGAGAAACCCTGCTTAACCCCTGAGATTACCACTGAAGCCGCCACTTAACAGTTAACACCGCTACTGTACATAAGAACATTGTAAGAATGGTGGAAACGGCAGCAGGCCTATTGGCCCATACTGGACAGTCCCATTTACACCCAACCCCCATCGCTCATATATCCATCCAACCTGTGTTTGAAGCTATCCAGCGTATTCGAGTTAATGATGATGTTTGGTAACTTGTTCCACTCATCCACTACTCTATTTCCAAACCAATGTTTACCTATTTCGCGCTTATAAATCTGAATTTGTCTAATTTAAAATCATTGTTACGAGTTTGCTCCTTGTTAGATTATTTGAGTACTTTTGTCATGTCCCCTTTGTTTAGCCCTGACTTACTTCCATTTATACACCTCATCATATCGCCCCTCACTCTACATCTCTCGAGGGAGTGCAAATTAAGATGCTTTAACCTGTCTCTGTACTCAAGGTTCCTGATACCCGGAATTAGTCTTGTCATCCTCCTCTGTATGCCTTCTAAGGATTCGATATCCATTTTGAAACTGCCACTTAACCGCTAACACCGCCACTTAACCGCTAACACCGCCACATAACCGCTAACACCGCCACTTAACCGCTAACACCGCCACTTAACCGCTAACATCGCCACATAACCGCTAGCACCGCCACTTAACCGCTAACACCGCCACATAACCGCTAACACCGCCACTTAACCGCTAACACCGTCTCTTAACCGCTAACACCGCCACTTAACCGCTAACACCGCCACCTAACCGCTAACACCGTCTCTTAACCGCTAACACCGCCACATAACCGCTAACACCGCCACTTAACCGCTATCACCGCCACTTAACCGCTAACACCGTCTCTTAACCGCTTACACCGCTTAACCACCACTACCGTAAACTTGGGTGCCATCACTAACACTCCCACTAACGCCATTACCTAAACAACAGTAATTACAGACCTAACTACGGCTTATCATACGTCCCGTGGTTAACTACTACTAATGACCACACCTGCCATCACCGACACCACCTAAAACACACCACTACTAACCACCACCAATTACCACCACCACACCTACAACACACCACCACCATCTACAACCACCATCTACGACCACCAACACACCTACCACACACCTACAACAACCATCAACCACTATCAAAGAGAACCACTCCCTCTATTGTCCTTTTGTTGTAGGTACGAGTCATCAGGCAATCCTTCAATAGAGAGTTAAAACATTATACAGTGTATCGACGATTTCTTTCCAGACCTGACAACAATAACCTGCTGGGCCGAATATCAATTAGTCTTGTTATTGCGACCAAAACTAATCTTTTATTTACCTTACAGTCAATACCATCTGCTCCAACCAAACCGACTTTTTTTTTTATTATTATTTACTATGTAGGTATGTCTGTCTGTCTGTCTGTCTGTCTCTCTGTCTGTCTGTCTGTCTGTCTGTCGGAGAATACATTGTGTCAAAGTCGAGGCTTCCGTTAGTTTTATTTTATCTGGGAGTTTTTATATATTTTATTTATTTTATTTTTATTTTAGACAGACGTGTTTTGGGATTTTTTTTCTTGTGTGGGGGGGTGCAGAGGAGGGTAGGAGGGGTTGTGGGGTGGAGAAGAGGGGTAGAAGGGGGGAAAGGGGGAGTTGTGGGGTGGAGAGGAGGGTAGGAGGGGTTGTGGGGTGGAGAAGAGGGGGGAAAGGGGGAGTTGTGGGGTGGAGAGGAGGGGTTGTGGGGTGGAGAAGAGGGGTAGAAGGGGAAAGGGGGAGTTGTGGGGTGGAGAGGAGGGTAGGAGGGGTTGTGGGGTGGAGAAGAGGGGTAGAAGGGGAAAGGGGGAGTTGTGGGGTGGAGAGGAGGGTAGGAAGGGGTTGTGGGGTGGAGAAGGGGGGAAAGGGGGAGTTGTGGGGTGGAGAGGAGGGTAGGAAGGAGTTGTGGGGTAGAAGGGGGGAAAGGGGGAGTTGTGGGGTGGAGAGGAGGGTAGGAAGGGGTTGTGGGGTGGAGAAGAGGGGTAGAAGGGGAGAAAGGGGGAGTTGTGGGGTGGAGAGGAGGGTAGGAAGGGGTTGTGGGGTGGAGAAGAGGGGTTGAAGGGGGGAAAGGGGGAGTTGTGGGGTGGAGAGGAGGGGTAGAAGGGGGGTTGTGGGGTGGAGAAGAGGGGTAGAAGGGGAAGGGGGTGGAGAGGAAGGGTAGGAGGTAGGGGGGGGGGGCTTGGGTGGACATCAGGTGATCGTCTGATGTTTAGTTGGGAATGTTTCTACGCCTTCTTTTGAGAGGGAGGGGGGAGGGGGGGGGAGTTTTATTATTGGTATTTGGTGTGTGGAGGGGGTGAGGGGTGTATTGGAAGGGGGGGGGGCCGGTAATGTTTTGACACCTGTGGCTCTTCTTGTTAAATCTCTCTCTCTCTCTCTCTCTCTCTCTCTCTCTCTCTCTCTCTCTCTCTCTCTCTCTCTCTCTAGCCAAAAATCACAAAATATCATCATCATCATTATTTTCTCTTCTTTCTCTTCCTCTCTTTCTCGCATTTTCCTCCTCCTCCACCCTCCTTTTCCTTTCCTCCTTCTCCCTTTCTTCCTTCTTTTCCTCCTTTCATCATCCTTTTTCCTCTTCTTCATTTTCTTCTCTCTTTCTCCCATTTTACTTCTCCATCTCCTCTTCCTCTTGTTTCTCCTCCTCCACCTCCTCCTTTCCTTCCTTCTCCTCCTTTCCTCCTCCTTTTCTTCTTCCATCTTTTCCTCCTCCTCCTCCTCGATAGTGTGAGCCAATTAGCCGAAGAAAACAACTAACAAGTCTCAAATGACCCATAACAACCACTACAACTACTCCAACCACCACAACCACAACCATCACCACCATAACTAATACTACCTCAACCACTACTACCTTAACCACCACCACAACCATCACCACTCCAACCACCACAACCACAATCACAACCACCATCTTTGCCAACCCCTATAACAATCCTCCCATGTGTTGTGACTAAGTTGTAATTGCACACACACACACACACACACACACACACACACATCTAGTTATACATTATACACCCACGTTATACATTATACACCCACGTTATACATTATACAGGTGATTATATCCATTATACCAGTTATACACACGACACTATACTCAGAACACCATACAGATTATACTAGTAATTATATGGGGATAAAATACCGAGGTGAGTGGAAATTATATAAGGTGTGTGTGTGTGTGTGTGTGTGTGTGTGTGTGTGTGTGTGTGTGTGTTGGTCATATATTCTCTCTCTCTCTCTCATCTAATCTCCATCCCCCTCCCCTCCTCCACCCCCCTCCCCCCCCCTTCACCACTATCCCCCCTCCACCACCACTACCCCCACCCCCCCTCCTCCCGTGGCCATTATCCCCTGGCTGGTCATTAGCAGTCCACAGTGGCCAGGTGGACAAACACGACAGGTAACTACTGCCATCATATCTGTGTCTTGGGTCACTTCTCATGTGTGTGTGTGTGTGTGTGTGTGTGTGTATGTGTGTGTGAACTATGACGAGTAAACACAAGGAGAATATAGTGAATGTAAATATCGCCGGTAAACATCTTGTCAGCGTGTAAATAATCAACATTGTCCCTTAAACATTACGGTGGGGGAATTACATTAAAAAAAAAAAAAACATCACGTCAACTTGTCAACATCGCAAAATATATCCATAAACATTGCTTGAGGGGAATTGTTTATAAATACACTCTGTAAACATTATCAAGAGAGTGGTGATCTAGATAATGTTTTGGTGGACCTTTAATGCCCGGTATATAAACATTATTCCTCAACATTAGCAAGTATATAAACATTGGGGGAATTAATTAATCAATCATACGTATATAAAAATTATAAACATTATCTATCTACATTACACGAAGATATTACCTCCAGATAAAAAAAAACAACTAGACGAACATACATTTAACGATGGAATTGCTTGTAAACATTAACATTCCTCTCAGTAGCACGTAAACTACTGTCTGTGTGTCAGCCTTTTAACGCCGTCAGACTCACGTGCCCCTGTATAGTGATGGACGGTGGTCGAGTGGTTATTGTACTCGCGTTGGTGTATAATGATTCCCTGGTTCGATTCCCTCCTCATTCTCTCCTATTCAATGAGGAGCCAATGTGTGATTTTTAGTAATAGGGGAAATGTGTGGTAATAGGGGAATATGTGGTAATAGGGGAATATGTGGTAATAGGTGGAATGTGTAGTAATAGGGGAAATATGTAGTTAACCAAGATATGACAGAATTGTGTAATTGGCCAAGAATAGACGATGGATCCGCCTATTTTTGTCTTTTAACACTTTATTATATACAGGTATTAGCTCTCTCCCCTCCTTTCCTTCCTTTCTTCCTTCCTTCCTTCCTTCCTCTCCTTCCTTCCTTCCTTCCTTCCTTCCTTCCTTCCTTTCCTTCACTCTTTTCCTCTCCACCTTCCCTCCCCCCCCGCCCATAGAAAACCCCCAAGTAATTTTCCAGTCTCTTCCCCAACCCACTCTACACCCCACCCCACCCCACCCCACCCCAGAAACACTCCCCTGAGGAACATCCATCTCTTTATACCCCATAGAACCGAGCCAGCACAAGGGAGGGGGTTAAATGAGGGAGCTAATACCCCCTCCCTCTCTCCCCCCCCCTCGCTCTCTCCCCTCCCCCTCCTTCCTAGCCTCACCTTCTGGGGGGGGGGGGGGGGGTAAGGGAGTGTAATTAACGACTGTTCTCGCCTGTGATTACAAACTCCGCGTCAGGGGGTCGTTAGCGGGCCGGCCTGGACAAGCGTGGTTACCTCATTATGGTTCATTTGGTGGTTAATTATGCTGCCCTGGTGTACCTGAGTCGGCCCAGGTAAGGGAGGAGGAGGAGGTGAGTCGGTATAGGTAAGTGTGGAGGTGGTGAGTCAGTCCAGGTAAGTGAGGGGGGGGGTGAGTCGGCCCAGGTAAGGGAGGAGGAGGAGGTGGTGAGTCGGTATAGTTAAGTGTGGAGGTGGTGAGTCAGTCCAGGTAAGTGAGGGGGGGAGGGTGAGTCGGCCCAGGTAAGGGAGGAGGAGGAGGTGAATCGGTCCAGGTAAGTGAGGGGGGGGGGGGGGGTAAGTCAGTCCAGGTAAGTGAGGGGGAGGTGAGTCGGTACAGGTAAGCGAGGAGGAGGTGAGGTAAGCGAGGAGGAGGTGAGGTAAGCAAGGAGGAGGTGAGGTAAGCGAGGAGGAGGTGAGGTGAGCGAGGAGGAGGTGAGGTAAGCGAGGAGGAGGTGAGGTGAGCGAGGAGGAGGTGAGGTAAGCGAGGAGGAGGTGAGGTAAGCGAGGAGGAGGTGAGGTAAGCGAGGAGGAGGTGAGGTAAGCGAGGAGGAGGTGAGGTAAGCGAGGAGGAGGTGAGGTAAGCGAGGAGGAGGTGAGGTGAGCGAGGAGGAGGTGAGGTAAGCGAAGAGGAGGTGAGGTAAGCGAGGAGGAGGTGAGGTGAGCGAGGAGGAGGTGAGGTAAGCGAGGAGGAGGTGAGGTAAGCGAGGAGGAGGTGAGGTAAGCGCCTGTCTCTGCCCCCGTAAGGTTAAGGTTTCCTCATGGGTGTGGACTGACCCCTCCTACGTGTGACTGATGGACTGTATCGTGGTAGTTGTGGTAGTAGTAGGTGTGAGGGTAGGATTAGTCTAACTCTGGATACCTTTGGTGTGGTAGAAAGACATGAGTGTGTGGTCATTGTAACACTAGTCTCCTTATAAGGGAAGTGTCTCCAGGACGTAGCTTGTTTCATGGTCGTGTTACGTCGTGAAATATCGTTGTATAGAGTCGTACAGTGTCGCACAACGTTCACTAATAGAATCCTGAATAGAATTGGATGGTGTTCTCAAGCAGCGTCGCACAACGTGGTAAAGCAGCAGGTTAGGGTCTGAGTACCACCCCAGGGTCGTCCAGCGGCAGGGTAGGGTGTGGGTAGCGTGGCGCGGCCCCCTCGTGCAGGCTCGGCAGTGATCTCAGAGTTAAGTAGGCATAATTGCGGCGTAGCTGAGCGTGGCGGCGCTATAACACAAGCTCATTATCCGGTAATTGCGCAAGCTTTAACAATCAGAGCGTCGGCCCCTTGATGAGCGCCCGCCCGCCGCTTGTTTGGACTGGAGCGCCGCCCCCTCGCTATTTATATTCCCCCCTGGATGGTCCCCCTGGGCTCGTTACCACCCCCCCCCCTCCCTCCCCAACTTTCCCCCTCCCTCCCATCCTCCCCCTCCCTCCTTAACCCCCTCATTCCCTTACCCCTTATAAATCCTCCCTCACTGACCACTACCTCCCTCTTAACCAACCAGGTAGTTACGACTGAAGTGATTCATGATTCTTGATGGGGTCATGTTGTTGATTTTGGCAGTGTTCTGGTGAGAGACCCTCCCTCCCGTTCCACCTCCCTTCCCTTCTTCCCGTTCCACCTCCCCTCCCTTCTTCTCCCGTTCCACCTCCCCTCCCTTCTTCCCCCTTTCCTCCTCCCCTCCCTTGTTCCCCCTTTCCTCCCCCCCTCTCTTCTTCCCTCTTTCCTCCTTTGTTTTCTTCCTTCCCATCGTTCCTCATTTTTTCTGCTCCTTCCTTCCCTCCCTCCCTCCCTCCCTTCCTTCTTTCCTCAGTCCTTCTCCTCCTACCCTTTCCGCCTTCCGCCCTCCCACCAGGTAGGTAGTTACAGTGGTCGTGTTGTGGAAGGGTTGGTCTCGTGGGAAGGGAGGAGATTCTTGTTGACTTTCCCAGAGTTATGGAAAGGTCGCCTGGGTTTGATTTTAAGTGGCTTACAGTATCTGGTCTAGTGGGCCGCCCCAACCTAACCTAACCATAACCTAACCTAACCTAACCTAACCTAAGCTAACCTAACAGAAGCATAACACAACACTACCACAACCACCACCACCAACAACAACAACAACAACAACAACAAACAACAACACGGAGATGAAACTTACGTAGAAATTAAATAAAAAAAAAAACATTGCATCAAGATTATTAAACGATTCTGTAGTTTAAATTTATCTCCTAACAGATGACTAAGAGAACTTATCTCGTTATGGTAGAGAGTCACTGTGTAAATTTGAGAGTATTTTTAGGACTTATTTGGGCATCTTAACTTAAGGTGTCCAGCTGAGTACATTCTTATCTCTCTTCAGTAAGTAGGGGAAGAATTTTTGAGAATCTTGTGACTACCCTCTTTCCCTTACCCAGTTTTCCCTACCCTCTTCTCCTTATCCATTTTCTCCTATTCCCTTTCCCTTATCACCTGCCCCTTACCCCCTTCCCCTTACCCCTTCCCTATACCCTCTTTCCCCTAGCCTCACCCCATCTTCAAAGGGAAGTAGGGAGAGAAGGAGGGAAGGAGAGCTGGAAGAAGGGAGGGAGGGAGGGAGGGACGGAAGGAAGGAAGGGAGGGAAGGATGAAAACAAGGAAGTAAGGATAGAAGGAGGGAGGGGGATAAGGGGAAGGAAAGAAAGGGGGGAGGGTGTTATGATAGATTACGTCACAGGAGGGCTGGTGACAATTTCTCTTATGTACACAAATAAAGGAAAACGGGGGAGGGAAGGGGGTTTAATGGGGCAAGTCCAGGGGTGGATTGGCGGGGCGGGGCGGGGCGGGGCGGGGGAGTTGAGTTTTAATTACCAGGGAGGTGATCTACTGCCCTGGTAATGGTCTTGAGTTAAAAAAAAAAAAAATGGCCGAATTGCCTCAGGTCTTGATGGCTCCTGGGAGAGTCATCCTCTTTCTCTCTTATTTTCTCTTTCTCTATCCCTTCTCTCTCCTTCTCTCTTCCTCTTTCTTTATCTTGTCTTTCTCTCTTTTCTATGTCTTATATTTTACTCTCTCTCTCTCTCTCTCTCTCTCTCTCTCTCTCTCTCTCTCTCTCTCTCTCTCTCTCTCATACCATTCCTAAGAGTCACGGGTTGGAATCTCACACAGTATTTATATGAGGGTCGATCCGGCGTTCTTGGTAAACCATGACGATATTTACACCACCCAGCCCTGCACTTACTGAGGCCTATCACGGTAAATAATAATTGTCTACCTGTAAATCGTTCTTCCTATTTGTAAATGTCTCGTAAATAATTTTTGTTTTCAGTGATTGTAAATGTTTTAGTTTTCTTGGTTTTTTTTTACGTGTAGATTATTATTTTTTTTTCGTTTGTAAATTTGTAAATGCGTTTGGACTTGTAAATTGTAAAAAAAAAAAAATAGAACAGTAGTTAGTGATTAGTTATAGGAATACACAACAAAACAAAGCTTGACTCAGCTCAAAGTTGAATGTTCGGTGTAGATTGAGTAGAATGATCAACTCGGTAGGTTAAAATAGAATGATATGCTCCTTAGATAAGAGTATAGAATGGACAATACATAAGGGGAATTGTTTACATCGTCGCTGATTGGCTGAGAGAGTATAAGCATCTTGAAGCTGAGTGGATAGTTGAGGTGTGGAGAACCTGCGGTGTATGGTGTCATATGTACACACACACACACACACACACACACACACACACACACACTATATCTACTACTACTACTACTACTACTACTACTACTATCCGCTCCTATCCACTCTCTACTTCAATTTTTCCTGCCCCTTCTATCACCATCACCATCACTACTATCACCACCGCCATAACCCCTTTCTTATTACCATTACCCCCACCACTAAGACCCCTCACTCACCACCACCTCTCCCCCACCACCACCCCACTACCACCATCATCAGCGACCTGCTCTACCCCTCCTCCTCCTCCTCCCCCCCACCCCTCTTTTCCCCCCACACCATAAACTAAGATGGTCCCGGGGAGACTTGCCTGATGGTGGTGAGGGCCGCGTGTCTTGACCTACCCTACCTCTACCTCCTCCTCCTCCTCCTCCTCTTACTCCTCCTCCTCTTACTCCTACTCCTCTTAGTGCTCCCTAGGCGATACTCACCTGCCTTCCTCACCTCACCTGGCTACGTGTTTGGTTCCGGTTGGCTGAGATGTGTAGTTTACCTGTGTGTGTGTGTGTGTGTGTGTGTGTGTGTGTGTGTGTGTGTGTGTGTGTTTCGTAATCTTTCGTGACTCTGGGAAGGTGTGAGGGGGAGGGGATGGGAAGGGAGGGGGCAGTACTAGTCTACGACCTCCCCTCATTACTACTACCACTAACACAACCCCCACACAGCCACCACAATTCTCACTAACACCACCACCACAATCCCTCACTACTACTACCACCACAATCCCTTACTACAACCACCACCTACAACCTACCACCATCACAACCTTATATAATCCTCCACCTGAAAATATAGTGCCAGATATAGGGCCGGAATGAGGCACCCCGTCAGCCAGTTACAACCAAGTGAGCATGATAGAGGGTGTAAGAGCAACGGGCCGCCTTTACCATGATATATCACTTAATACAGAGGTTATACCAGCTGTCCTGTCCTGCCGTTACCACCACTACCTGCTGCTACCCTAGATCACCATCACTCCAACACTCCATCATTACCCCCACCATCACTCCATCATTACCCCCACCATCACTCCAATACTCCATCATTACCCCCACCATCACTCCAACACTCCATCATTACCCCCACCATCACACCCCACCATCACACCCCCACCATCACACCCCCACCATCACACCCCCACCATCACACCCCCCACCATCACACCCCCACCACCACACCCCCACCACCACACCCCCACCACCACACCCCACCATCACACCCTACCATCACACCCCCACCATCACACCCCCACCACCACACCCCCACCATCACACCCCCACCACCACCCCCACCTCTGCAGAAATTACCTGTTGTCGGGTTTATCGTCTTGGTTCACACGTTCCCTGCTTAATGGTTGTGTTTATGTTGGATTGATGTCGCGAGGAGGAGCTACTGACGGAAGGTGGTTCTGAGGGGGATCTGGAGGAGGAGGAGGGGTGGTGGTTCTGAGGGGGACCTGGAGGAGGAGGGGTGGTGGTTCTGAGGGGGACCTGGAGGATGAGGAGGGGTGGTGGTTCTGACGGTACCTGGAAGAGGAGGAGGGGTACTTCTGAGAGGGACCTGAATAGGTTGGGAGGAAGCTGATGGTTAGTGAGAGAGAGAGAGAGAGAGAGAGAGACCCCACATAAGTCAGGAGAATAATGGCCACTGTAATACACTTATATCACAGAGTCGACCACCCATTAATCTACCACACCACCACCACTGATTGTGTACTACTACTACTACTACTACTACCACCTCCTCTTCCTCCTTCCCTCCCTCCCTATCTTTTCTCCTCCTGGGTGTAGTGGGCAGGTGTAGGTAGGGTTTTTTTTGGGGGGGGGGGGGGGTAGGTGTAGTGAGGCTAGTGGGCGGTTGTAGGTTGTTTTTTGGGGGTGTAATGGACAGGTGTAGATTCTTCAGTGGGTGTAGGTGGGTGTAAGTGGGGGGGTGAGGGGGTGAAACACTGGCAGTAGTAATTATTGCGTCCACCTCCTCCCACCCCACTATTACACTGTCACGCTATTGACCATATTGATAAGGCTGTCTTGGTCATAGTAACTGTCTTTTTTTCTGTCTGTAGCTGTCTATTTCTGTCTGTGGCTGTCTATTTCTGTCTGTATCTGTCTTTTTCTGTCTGGCTGTCTGTTTGGCTATAAAATGACTGTAAGTTATATTAAAGGTTAAAAAGGTGTACTCGGTTTAAATTTAATTATAATTGTAAAAAGAAAAGCGTGATCGTGTGTGTGTGTGTGTGTGTGTGTGTGTGTGTGTGTGTTGTGTGTGTGTGTGTGTGTGTGTGTAGGAGGGCGAACTATGAACACATCTGTTGACATATGTGTAGTTGTGTAATAGGTTTAGTGTAGGTGTGTAATTGGTGTTGTGTAAGTGTGTAATTGGTATCCTGTAGGTGTGTGTAATAAGCGTAATAGGGATGTTTCAGGTGTGCTTAGTAGACAGGTAAGTGGGTGTGTCGTAATTGGGTGAAATTTAGTGACAGGTGTGTGGGAGGTAGTGGTGTGTGTGTGTGTGTGTGTGTGTGTGTGTGTGTGTGTAGGTGGCGTTGAAGTGCGTGAGGGAGATGGTGGAGTGTGTGAAGGAGGCGCTAGAGTGCGTGTGGGAGAGAAAAATTGGGTCTTCTTCCTCCACTTATTCCTTCTTCTCTTCCTCTCTTATCTCTCCTCCCCTTCCCTTCGCCTTTCTCTACTTCTTCTTCTCCATTTTCTGCCTTCATCTGCTCCTTTTCTTCTCTCTCTTCCTCCCCACCCCTCCCCTTGTCTCTTCCCTTTCTTTATCCTCCATTCTTTTCCCCTCCGCCCCTCTCCCCTGGCTCCTGGCACCAGCTGAAGCCACCTGTAAGAGGCGGAGGGGAGTGAGGTGAGCTGGGTATCGACCGCCGCCAGACAGATGGTGTAGTTGGGTAGGTAGGTGGTGGTGGTAGGTGGTGGGTAGGGGTAGTAGGTGGATAGTGGTAGGTGGTAGTTGTGTGTGTGGCAAGTGGCCGGGTCACGCGGGGGCGCCACACGGCACTTCAAGCTGGCAAATTATG
>CAUDMG010001393.1:787500-832500 GCA_958450375.1 Homarus gammarus
TAAACACTGGTGGTTAATGCAGGTAACTTCTCTTTAACCTTGGGCCTGTCAGTCATCTTCTGTCTGTCTGTGAGTGTGGTTCTAATCTGGTTCTAATTTGGCTCTAATGTGGCTCTAATCTGGTTCTAATCTGTGGTTCTAATCTGGTTCTAATCTGGTTCTAATCTGGTTCTAATCTGGCTCTAATCTGGTTCTAATCTGTGGTTCTAATCTGGCTCTAATCCGGTTCTAATCTGGTTCCATAATATGATGTGGTTTGATTCTGGTTCTTTAAATTCTGATGGAGGTGGCAATAGTTGTGGTAGATGGTAGGTGGTGGTAGTAGTTGTGGTAGGTGGTGATAGTAGTTATGGTAGGTGGTGGTAGATGGTATTGGTGGTAGTTGTGGTTGATGGTATTGGTGGTGGTGGTAGTTGTGGTAGGTGGTGGTAGTTGTGGTAGGTGGTGGTGGTTGTGGTTGTGGTAGGTGTGGTAAGTACCTCGTGGTGGCCAGTAATGGTGGTAGTTGTGGTAGATGGTATGTGGTGGTGGTAGTAGGTGTGGTAGGTGCCTCGTGGTGGCCAGTAATGGTGGTAGTTGTGGTAGGTGGTGGTAGTAGTTGTGGTAGGTGGTGGTAGTAGGTGTGGTAGGTGGTGGTGGTAGTTGTGGTAGGTGGTGGTAGTAGGTGTGGTAGGTGGTGGTAGTTGTGGTAGGTGGTGGTAGTAGGTGTGGTAGGTGCCTCGTGGTGGCCAGTAATGGTGGTAGTTGTGGTAGGTGGTGGTTGTGTTGTGTTGTGGTGGTTCTTTTGAGTGTGTGTCTGGAAGGGTTGGCTCCCCCGGGACATGGCCGGGTCACGCTCTGCTCTTTAAGGGGGAGGAGGTGAAGGGGGAAGGGGGAGGTGGTGAAGGGGGAAGGGGAAGGTGGTGAAGGGGGAAGAGGGAGGAGGAGGTGGTGGAGGGGGAAGGGGGGGAAGAGGAGGAGTAGGTGGTAGTGGTGAAAGGGAGAAGGGGGGAAGGAAGAGGAGGAGGAGGTGGTAGTGTTGAAAGGGGGAAGGGGGTGGAAGAGGTGGTTAAGGGGGGAAGGGAGAGCAGTATGTTCTCTCTCTCTCTCTCTCTCTCTCTCTCTCTCTCTCTCTCTCTCTCTCTCTCTCTCTCTCCTTCATCATGCAAGGCTAGAGGAAAGGGAATGAGAGAGAGAGAAAGAGAGAGATTTCCCTGGGGAAGGAGGAGGAGGGGGAGAAGAAAGGAGGGGAGGGGGAGGGGAGGGGAGGGGAGGTCTTAAGAGGTAAAAATATGAACAACGGCAGTACTTATGGCTACACACACACACACACACACACACACACACACACACACACACTGGCAAAAACACATATACCGCAGTCGTAGGTGCGCACGCGAACACGCACATATACGCATATTTAAACACACACTCACACAGAAATAGAGAGAAAGATAAAACAAAAGAAAGAAAGAAAGAAAAAAGTGAGACAGAGAGAGAGAGAGAGAGAGAGAGAGAGAGAGAGAGAGAGAGAGAGAGAGAGAGAGAGTTCTTACCCACACTTGTTCAACACGCACCTTGATGTTCATTTTAATGCCTGAGTTGTGAAAGTAACTAATCATGGGTGGTGAAAGTAACTAATCATGAGTTGTGAAAGTAACTAATCATGAGTTGTGAAAGTAACTAATCATGGGTGGTGAAAGTAACTAATCATGAGTTGTGAAAGTAACTAATCATGGGTGGTGAAAGTAACTAATCATGGGTGGTGAAAGTAACTAATCATGGGTTGTGAAAGTAACTAATCATGGGTTGTGAAAGTAACTAATCATGGGTTGTGAAAGTAACTAATCATGGGTGGTGAAAGTAACTAATCATGGGTTGTGAAAGTAACTAATCATGGGTGGTGAAAGTAACTAATCATGGGTTGTGAAAGTAACTAATCATGGGTTGTGAAAGTAACTAATCATGGGTGGTGAAAGTAACTAATCATGGGTGGTGAAAGTAACTAATCATGGGTGGTGAAAGTAACTAATCATGGGTTGTGAAAGTAACTAATCATGGGTTGTGAAAGTAACTAATCATGGGTTGTGAAAGTAACTTATCATGGGTGGTGAAAGTAACTAATCATGGGTGGTGAAAGTAACTAATCATGGGTGGTGAAAGTAACTAATCATGGGTGGTGAAAGTAACTAATCATGGGTTGTGAAAGTAATATTTGTTGTTATTGTAATGTTTTTTTTTTTAATATTTACCTTGAATTTACTATCTCGAACCATTCTAGAACCACCTTAGCCATTTAGAACTATCCCAGGGCTCTCTAGAACCGCTTAAGCCTCCCAGAACTGTCCCAGACCCCCTAGAACTGTCCCACACCCCTCTAGAACCGCGTAAGCCTCCCAGAACTGTCCCAGACCCCCTAGAAATGTCCCACACCCCCAAGAAATGTCCCACACCCCTCTAGAACCGCTTAAGCCTCCCAGAACTGTCCCAGACCCCCTAGAACTGTCCCACACCCCTCTAGAACCGCGTAAGCCTCCCAGAACTGTCCCAGACCCCCTAGAAATGTCCCACACCCCTCTAGAACAGCGTAAGCCTCCCAGAACTCAGTGTATTAAAGTGGGCGGGTAGAGGAGAGTGGCGGTGTTGGCGGCGGCAGGACACAAGCGCTACAATGACCCGGAAACACGGCAGCGGCGGCTCTGGTCTTAGCGAAGATTATCCCGGGCGTTCTGCTTCTGCTTCTTACCTGCCTGCCTGGACTACACACACACACACACACACACACACACACACACACACCTTCTTCCTAATGTGGCCTCCTCCTCCTCCTCCTCTCTTTCTCCATTTCCTCCTGTTCCTTCTCCCTTCTTCTCCTCCCCATCTTCCTCCTCATATTCCTCCTCCTCCTTCTCCATCCTCGTCTATTAGGATTTCCCAAGTAAGTTACCTCAGCCCCCTCCTCACCTTCCTTCAGCCCCACACCTCTCCCAGCCCCCCACCTCCCCCAGCCCCCCACCTCCCCCAGCCCCCCACCTCCCCCAGCCCCCACCTCCCCCAGCCCCCCACCTCCCCCACTTCCCCCAGCCCCCCACCTCCCCCAGCCCCCCACCTCCTTCAGCCCCTCCCCACCTCCCCCAGCCCCCCACCTCCTTCACCCCCTCCCTACCTCCCCCAGCCCCCCCACCTCTCCCAGCCCCTCCCCACTTCCTTCAGCCCCCACCTGCCTAAACGCCTCACCCGTCTTCCTCATCTCCTGGACTTTCTACTTAGTTAATTTAGCTTTCCAGAGGGTCATTATACGCCCCCTTACACACACACACACACACACACACACACACACACACACACACACACACACACACACACGTTTCCGCCACCATCTGTACATCTACCATCGTCTTCACCTTTTGGTTTGGTTAGGATAGGTTAAGCTTAGGTTAGGATAGGTTAAGCTTAGGTTAGGATAGGTTAGGTTAGGCTAGGTTAGGATAGGTTAAGCTTAGGTTAGGCTAGGTTAGGTTAGGATAGGTTAAGCTTAGGTTAGGTTAGGATAGGTTAGACTAGGTTAAGCTTAGGTTAAGTTAGGTTAGGTTAAGCTTAGGTTAGGTTAGGATAGGTTAGACTAGGTTAAGCTTAGGTTAAGTTAGGTTAGGTTAGCTACCCGTACACCGACCTCCCCGCCTACTGATCAGTTTGCCCTCTTGAGTTTCCTTCCTGGGTAAACAAAAGGCCTATTTACTACCTTCTGCACCTCATATACTCTACCTCATACCTCAATCTACGAGTCTAATCCCCCCACCCCCCTCCCCCCACCCCCCACCAGCTTATCTACCGCTCATTCGTCCATTTTGGGGTGGGGGGGCGGTGAGGTGGGGACAGTTGAGGTGGGGGGGACGGTTGCGGTGGGGGGGTACGGTTGAGGTGGGGGGGCGGTGGGTGGGGGGGACGGTTGAGGTGGGTGTTCTTCATAGTTAATTTAAGACTTTACTGTAAGCCTCCCCCTTTAGCCCGCACGCCCATCTCAGCTCCTCTCTCAGTTCTCTCAGCCCCTCTCTCACCTTGTCTCTCAGTTCTCTCAGCCCCTCTCTCACCTTGTCTCTCAGCCCCTCTCTCACCTTGTCTCTCAGTTCTCTCAGCCCATCTCTCACCTTGTCTCTCAGTTCTCTCAGCCCCTCTCTCACCTTTTCTCTCAGTTCTCTCAGCCCCTCTCTCACCTTGTCTCTCAGTTCTCTCAGCCCCTCTCTCACCTTGTCTCTCAGTTCTCTCAGCATTTCTCTCACCTTGTCTCTCAGTTCTCTCAGCCCCTCTCTCACCTTGTCTCTCAGTTCTCTCAGCCCCTCTCTCAGCAATTATTGTAGGTTTTCTTGAATTCTTGTTAGGTTAGGTTAGGAGTTGATGAAGTCGTCCTCAAACCTCTCACGTGACCAGGGACCCCCCCCCCCCCCCACACACACACACACACTAGCTGGTAATCCTCACCTCGCTTGATGGAACTTGTCTAAATAGCGGAGCCTCGTCGGTACCTAAACACACACACAGAAACACACACACTCATAAAGACAGTGTGTGTGTGTGTGTGTGTGTGTGTGTGTGTGTGTGCGCAGCTAGTTAAGTGTTTACAATGTCTCCTTAACTTCTTTTCTCCCCATTCTCTTCTCCTCTCCCCACCCACCCCCTTTATTCTTCCCCCATCTCTCTCCCCATACCAATATCCTCCCCGCCTCTTTATCCTCCCCAACACCTCCCACTCAAACATCTGCTCCCTCGTCTTTTTTCAGTCAGTGGCGCTCCCCTCCCTCTCCCCTACCTCCCCCTCTCTCTCCCCTACCTCCCCCTCTCCCCTCATACCCCTCCCTTACCCCTCCCCTCCCTCCCTCTCCCCTCCCTCCCTCTCCCCTCTCTCCCTCCCTCTCCCCTCCCTCCCTCTCCCCTCCCTTCTTCCCCTCCCTCCTCTTCCCCTCTTACTGAATCACCATCCACTTACCATCTATCCTCACCCCCTTCCCAACACTCCCCATCCCCCTATTCTCCCCTCTATCCCTAGCCCTTACCTCCTCCCTACCCTCTTCCCTCTCCCCTATTCCTACCTCCTAGCCTCCACCTCCGCCACTTCACCACTTATTCCCTCCCCTTTACCACTTACCGCCTTCCCCTTACTACTATCCACTCCCCCTTACCATCTCCCCTTTACCCCCTTACCACCTCCCCTTTACCCCCTTCCCACCTCCCCTTTACCCCCTTCCCACCTCCCCTCCCCTTTACCACCTCCCCTCCTCTTTACCACCTCCCCTCCCCTTTACCCCCATCCCACCTCCCCTCCCCTTTACCACCTCCCCTCCCCTTTACCCCCTTCCCACCTCCCCTCCCCTTTACCACCTCCCCTCCCCTTTACCCCCTTCCCACCTCCCCTCCCCTTTACCACCTCCCCTCCCCTATACTCCCTTCCCACCTCCCCTCCCCTTTACCCCCTTCCCACCTCCCCTCCCCTTTACCACCTCCCCTCCCCTTTACCCCCTTCCCACCTCCCCTCCCCCTTCCCACCTCCCCTCCCCACCTCCCCCCCCCTTAGACAACTTTTCCACGCTCATACCTTAGATAAACACCGAGGGTTCCCGGCGTCGAGTCAACAAGGGCCCTCAGCCTCGGGTGTCCAGGAGGGCGAAGGTCCTATCGTCATTGAGGGGGATTTTGGCCCTTATGTGTACCCGGGGCATGCCACTGTCTGCACCCTAATGTGATCATTTAGTTGGGTTGTGCAATCTGTTGAACACAAATACTCCTCCTCCTCCTCCTCCTCCTCCTCTCTCTTCCTCGTCCTCCTTTCTCTTCCTCCTCCTCCTCCTGTGAACGGGTATGCTAATCCCTATCACAAATATACTCTAGGGATATAATCATTAGAGCCCATTAAGAAGCGCCGGATATCTGGTATGCTGAGCCTTATAGTAAATATACCCTGAGTAGTATAACCAGACCCTTGAAGGAAGTATAATATCTTCAGGGACATATATCAGCCCTTAGAGGTGTGTCTGTATTAATGGATATACCTTAAAGGCGATATATCACACCTCTTGAAGTAGATATACCAAGGGGAGTATAATTAGCCCTTAAAGGATATATTTCAGTATATTCATTTATTATATTATTATACTTTAAGGGTATATTTTAAACTCTGATATATCAATACTCAATTAATATAACCTGAGGGGTATATTTCAACTCTTTAAAGAGGTTGGGGTATACTCGAGGCCTTAATATGTATACTTGGTGAGGTATAACGAGCCCCTTAACTCGACACAAACGCTGGTATATACATCATCCTTTAAATTGATATACTACTTTGAGTATATCTCGAGCCTTAAGATATATTCATTATTTGAGGTTAATTTTAAGTGAAAGGAACTACTACTACTACTACTACTACTACTACTACTACTAATAATAATAATAATAATAATAATAATAATAATGCAGTTGTAATAGTATTCATTGATGTCAAGAATAGTAACTAAAACACACACACACACACCCATAGATTATCATTCAAACAGCTTAATCACCTCATTTGCATACGGAACAAGCCTCCAAGCGACGTTTATAGGGTACCCATTTTCAGAGAGGCAGGAAATATAAACAATAATGGCGCCTCTCCTGGGACTTATACAGCATATTGCTCCCAGCCGCTAGAGGGACCCCGTGTGTAAATGTTGTGGTGGTGGTGGTGGTGGTTGGTAGGGGTCACTGATGTAAATAATTATGATCTCTCTCTCTCTCTCTCTCTCTCTCTCTCTCTCTCTCTCGTTTATATGAGGCTCTATGTAAGGTCCATTTGTATGAGTGTTTGTGTACATAGCGATCATATGTATAATGTTTGTTGATTTAGGCTTGTGTACGTGTTTGTGTACGTAAGGATCGTTTGTGGAAGTGTTTGTGTACGTAGGGGTCGTTTATGTAAGTGTTTGTGTACGTAAGGATCGTTTATGTAAGTGTTTGTGTACGTAGGGGTCGTTTATGTAAGTGTTTGTGTACGTAGGGGTCGTTTATGTAAGTGTTTGTGTACGTAAGGATCGTTTATGTAAGTGTTTGTGTACGTAAGGATCGTTTATGTAAGTGTTTGTGCACGTAGGGGCCGTTTATGTAAGTGTTTGTGTACGTAGGGATAATATATATAAATGTTTATGTACGTAACGATCGTGTGTGTGTGTGTTTAGGTTTTTTGCTTGTAAATTCACCTCTCTCTCTCTCTCTCTCTCTCTCTCTCTCTCTCTCTCTCTCTCTCTCTCTCTCTCTCTCTCTCATCATTTAATTTCCCCCTCTCACAATTTTTATTCTGTCTCACCCTCTCCTTTCATTCCTTTCCCTTTTGTATCTTCGTTTCTCCTCTCCCTTCCATTTCCTCTCTCCCTTTCCTCCTCTTCCATCCCACTCTCTCCAGACCACTCCATCTCACTTTCCTCTCCTTTCCACCTCTCTCTCTCTCTCTCTCTTTCTCTCTCCCTCCTCTTCCACATCTCTCCCATCTATATCCATTCCACTTTCCACTCCTTCTCTCCCTCCCCACCCATTCCACAGTAGCAGATGCAGTAGAGACGGACGAAGGGAGGGAAGGGAAGGAAGGGAAGGGAAGGGAAGGGAAGGGAAGGGAAAGGAGGGAGGGGTCGACACGGTATTAGTGAGAACAGTAGGGTATTGGAGGGTCACTTCTCTTCACCCCTCCACTGTTGACAAAACGTTCTCTTGTGTTAGTGGTTTATGGTTGTTATTTACGGTTTGTGGTTGTTATTTGTGGTTTATGGTTGTTATTTACGGTTTATGGTTGTTATTTACGGTTTATGGTTGTTATTTACGGTTTATGGTTGTTATTTACGGTTTGTGGTTGTTATTTACGGTTTGTGGTTGTTATTTACGGTTTATGGTTGTTATTTACGGTTTGTGGTTGTTATTTGTGGTTTATGGTTGTTATTTACGGTTTGTGGTTGTTATTTACGGTTTGTGGTTGTTATTTACGGTTTATGGTTGTTATTTGTGGTTTATGGTTGTTATTTACGGTTTGTGGTTGTTATTTACGGTTTATGGTTGTTATTTGTGGTTTATGGTTGTTATTTACGGTTTATGGTTGTTATTTACGGTTTATGGTTGTTATTTGTGGTTTATGGTTGTTATTTACGGTTTGTGGTTGTTATTTACGGTTTATGGTTGTTATTTGTGGTTTATGGTTGTTATTTACGGTTTATGGTTGTTATTTGTGGTTTGTGGTTGTTATTTGTGGTTTATGGTTGTTATTTGGGGTTTAAGGTTGTTATTTGTGGTTTGTGGTTGTTATTTACGGTTTGTGGTTGTTATTTACGGTTTGTGGTTGTTATTTGTGGTTTATGGTTATTATTTACGGGTTATGGTTGTTATTTACGGTTTGTGGTTGTTATTTGGGGTTTATGGTTGTTATTTACGGTTTGTGGTTGTTATTTACGGTTTGTGGTTGTTATTTGTGGTTTATGGTTATTATTTACGGGTTATGGTTGTTATTTGTGGTTTGTGGTTGTTATTTGTGGTTTATGGTTGTTATTTACGGTTTGTGGTTGTTATTTACGGTTTGTGGTTGTTATTTGTGGTTTATGGTTATTATTTACGGGTTATGGTTGTTATTTACGGTTTATGGTTATTATTTACGGGTTATGGTTGTTATTTACGGTTTGTGGTTGTTATTTACGGTTTGTGGTTGTTATTTACGGTTTGTGGTTGTTATTTGTGGTTTATGGTTGTTATTTACGGTTTGTGGTTGTTATTTACGGTTTGTGGTTGTTATTTGTGGTTTGTGGTTATTATTTACGGTTTGTGGTTGTTATTTACGGTTTGTGGTTGTTATTTACGGTTTGTGGTTGTTATTTACGGTTTGTGGTTGTTATTTACGGTTTGTGGTTGTTATTTACGGTTTGTGATTGTTATTTACGGTTTGTGGTTGTTATTTGTGGTTTGTGGTTATTATTTACGGGTTATGGCATGGGATGGGAGTGAATGTAGTGAGGGCGTGTGGTGGGTGAGTACTGGACGTGTAATAGGCTAGTAGTGGGCGTGTGGCGGGCGTGCAGTGGGCGTGGTGGGCGTGTAAGAGTCAGTGGACCGCCACAAGCCACCATAAGGTCCACACGCCACTATACTCTCCCTCACACTGTATTATTTATGGGGTGAACGATCAGTAATGACCCTTCCTTCCTTCTATTCCCTTCTTCATTCCCTCATTTTATTCCTTTCTTCCTTCTATTTCTTCCTCCTTTCCTTCCTTCCTTCATTAGTTCCTTGCTTTTTCCTTCTTTCCTTCCCTCATTTTATTCCTTACTTCCTTATTTCCTTCCTCCATTATTTTCTTTCCTCTTCCATTATTTCCTTCCTTCCATCTTCACACACACACACACACACACACACGCCACCAAGTCATCAACTCGTCACAGTAACTGGTGGTCAATCAATCCCCATTATCTCTCTATAGCGATCATAATACACGTTCTCAACACGTCATAAACATGATGTATGTGTATGTATGTATGTATGTATGTATGTATGTATGTATGTGTTTGTATGTATATATGTACTGTATGTATGTATGCATATGTATGTATGTATGTATGTATGTATGTGTGTGTGTGTGTGTGTGTGTGTGTGTGTGTGATAGGTAAAGCTACTCCCCCCCCCCCTTTGTAACAGGTGGTGATTGGGGCCAATTCAGGTGACCTCTCTCTCTCTCTCTCGTACCAAGGACATAGAATTTAGAACGAGGTCCGTTAGA
The DNA here is from genome assembly GCA_958450375.1 of Homarus gammarus. Lineage (NCBI taxonomy): Eukaryota > Metazoa > Arthropoda > Malacostraca > Decapoda > Nephropidae > Homarus > Homarus gammarus. The sequence continues at coordinate 797,258 of CAUDMG010001393.1, forward strand.
TCAGGGTCCGCTATATGAAGGGTCCGTTATATGAAGGTCCGTTGATATTGGAACGAAATTTATGAAAGACCTGTAGTACTGATCCTCTTGTTATCTTCTTCCTCTTCCTCCTCCTCATTCTTCTCCTTCTGTTCCATCTCCTCCTCCAACTTTCCTTCTCCTCCTCCACTACCTTCCTTTCCTCCAATTCGTCCTCCTCCTCTACCTCCACCTCTCCTTCTCCACACACCCCTCCCCACCCCCAACACCCCCCACACCCCCTCCACAGCCCTCTCCACCCCTCTCCACCCCCCCACACCCCTCCACACCCCCCCCTCCTCAACATCATCATATGTGGACCGTCACACCACTATCGATATTTGACACTTGAAATCAATCAAATTATTTTCTCCAATCAAGAGTTCAAAGGCGAGAGGACACGGGGGTAATTCGTGGAGCCCCGGCGAGTAAAGGCGAGGAAGGGCGGCGAGGAAGGAAGGGTTTACCATGATGCGTCCCATATGTCGCCTCTCTAAAAACAGTTGGCCCGCGACCGTATATTTTTTTTTCCCCCCCGTGTAATTATCGTTTTGTTTTGATTCTTACGCATTATAACAAGATAGCTATTATACTGAAGTCATTTGGCGTAATTATTTGGTGTATATTGAGATAATTTTTTTTAATGTTTGCTAGATATGTGATGGGGGTTAGTTGATTTGTTTAGTGGGAAGAGAGTTGTGTTATGGAATGGTAGTATGTATAATACGATTAGCTACGGTGGGTCATCTTTTATATAGGTCTGAGTGTCTGTCTCTTTCCCTCTCTCACTTTTTCTCCCTCATTCTCTCTCTCTCTCTCTCTTCACCCTTTGACAGCCAGACAGACACACACACACACATACACGTTGGCTGGTTATGGGGTCGTGTGCCGCTTGTACCACACCGAGCTTTAAATGATTGGCTGCGGTACTGGTGAGAGAGAGAGAGGGGAAAGAATGACAAAAGTTCGAAAGATTAATGCTTCCCGTAACTGATGCTGTAACGGTGTGTCTTAACTGGTAGAATTGAACTAAAACATAAAATTAGGAGACAAAATTACACTGAGACTCTACCTTAACTAGATACCTTCACTTCGCATCAGTTAGGAGACAAATTTGCACTCAGTCTCTACCTTAACTAGATACCTTCACTTAGCACCACTTAGGAGACACAATTAAATTAAAGAACATGTCCGAATGGCTTTTTAAGTGGACGCATCTAGTTAAGGTAGAGTCTTAGCGTAAATTAATCTTCTAACTGGTGCTAAGTGGACGTATCTAGTTAAGGTAGAGTCTTAGTGTTGTTTTGAACGTTATATTTGGAAGTTGTTCTTGTGTTTCAGTTAATGCTAAATAGTTAAGTGTATTGTTACAGCCTTAGTTAAGAGGAGTGTTTATTTTTACGAACCTTTGTGAACTGGGGGAGGGGGGGGTGACAGGGGGTGGGGTGACGTGGGGGGTTGTATTGTGAATGGATGGTGTGACAGTGTGGTGTAGATTGGTGTGATGCAGAGAGGATGTGGCACAAAAGAGAGGGCGCTATCAAAGGAGAAGGTGCAATACAGGATAGGGTGTGACACAGGTTAGGGTGTGGCGCATGATAGGGTGTGACACAGAGAAGAGGGTGTGGTGAGAGGTTATGACACATGATAGGGTGTGACACAGAGTTAGGGTGTGGCTCATGATAGGGTGTGACACAGGTTAGGGTGTGACACAGAGAAGAGGGTGTGATGAGAGGTTATGACACAGGATAGGGTGTGACACAGGTTAGGGTGTGACACAGAGAAGAGGGTGTGATGAGAGGTTATGACACAGGATAGGGTGTGACACAGAGTTAGGGTGTGACCACAGGGTTAGGGTGTGACCACAGGGTTAGGGTGTGACACAGAGGAGAGGGTGAGATACCGTATAATGTCTGGCATATTGACGGGCTGTTGGGGGCGGTGACGGGGTGTAGAAAATGCCTTTGATGGGATTAATGTGTCAGATGGAATTGATAATGAAGAGAGAGAGAGAGAGAGAGAGAGAGAGAGAGAGAGAGAGAGGGAGAACGAAAGAGAGAGAGAGAGAAAGAAAGAAAGAAAGAAAGAAAGAGAGTGAGAGACATACTGCCTCATACTACCTCATACTGCCTTATACGGCCTGATACTGCCTTAGAGTGCCTCATAATGCCTCATAGTGCTTCATACTACCTCATCCTACTTCTTACCGCCTCATACTGCCTCATATCATCGTTTTCTTTAACACTCGGAAAAAGATGTTACCATGACAACGCTTCATTACCTTTGGTGCGATTTGCACTTTAAAGTTTACCATGTGGACCTTATGACAGACAGACAGACAGGACCGAAAGCAATAACATCTTACACACAGGGTGATAAACACACACGCACACACACACACACGCACACACACACACACACACATCCACTCAAACAGACGATAAGAAGAAGAAGAAAAAGAAGACAACTTAACGAAGACGACTCTCTCTCTCTCTCTCTCTCTCTCTCTCTCTCTCTCTCTCTCTCTCTCTCACCGTCGAGCTGGTGATACGGCCAAGAACTCCTCACCACCCAAGACACTGCTAAGCCACACTTGTCACTAAGGTCGAACCACAGTACTAACCCATCACTGGTCACTGAACCTTAAGGACCCTGGGTTGGTTGAGACACTTAAGGACTTTTTGAGGGCTGTCTGGATCACCATCAAAGAACAGTCGGAATAAAAATGTTTCCCCTGGACTGCCACTCGTATCGTCTGAGGGGGGAGGGGGGAGGGGGGGAAAGGGGTGTGGAAGGGATGGGAGGAAAGGGGGGTAGAGGAGAGGTGGGGGAGGGAAGGGGTGGAGGAGGGAAGGGATTGGAGGAAAGGGGAAAGGAGGAGGGAAACATGTGCGTGTGTGTAGGAGATCGAGGGTAGGGGGAAAATGTGTGTGTGTGTGTGTGTTCTATATGCTCATGTGATTATACTCGTGTAAGAGAGAGAGAGAGAGAGAGAGAGAGAGAGAGAGAGAGAGAGAGAGAGAGAAGGGTCATCTCTTAACTAGCGGCTTCACGAGGCTTGTGTCAGTTGATCATCTCTTTCATCTCTCAAGCACCAACACGATCTCTCTCTCTCTCCTCTCTCTCTCTCTCTCTCTCTCTCTCGTCTTTATATAACTGGTAAAATCCTTGCCCAGATTATCCTAGTAGTTTTTCTTTAATAGCTTTAATTAATATGTCTTAAATAGCCTGTAATAGCTTAATTCAATGTCAATAAGAATCTATATCTCTATCTGAATTTAATAGCTCGGGTTAACAGCTTCTTCAGGTTATCTCAATATCCTCAATAGTTTCATCAGATTAATTCATTATCCCCCTTCCTATTTATCTATTGTTGTTTCCTCCTCTTCCCTCTTTCGTATGGGATGGATCAAGGGACATGGGAAACCTCAAAGAAAGGACGGAAATAGGAGGGAAGAGAGGAACAAAAAGAGGGTAGGAAATGATAGGAAAATATTACCCACTCATTGTTGGTGTTCTTAATTTACGAACGTGATATACACTCGACTTACGAAATATGGTATATAGTACACTCGACATACGATCATAATACACTCGACTTACGAACATGTTATACAATCGATTTACGAACATGTTATACAATCGATTTACGAACATGATATACACTCGACTTACGAAATATGGTATATAGTACACTCGACATACGATCATAATACACTCGATTTACTAACATGTTATACACTCGATTTACGAACATGATATACACTCGACTTACGAAATATGGTATATAGTACACTCGACATACGATCATAATACACTCGATTTACTAACGTGTTATACACTCGACTTACGAACATGTTATACAATCGATTTACGAACATGATATGCACTCGACTTACGAATACTGTATATACTCGACTTACGAATATGGTATAGAAAGTACATTTTAACCTATACAGTATTTTCATTCACAGAGCATCGTATAATAGTTCATGCTAGTACTATATGGGAAAAATATTATCTGCTTAATTGGTCATTATTGTTATTATGGGTGTTGTAGTAGTAGTTTTAGGTGCTTCAACTACCACCAGGGTTATTAAGCACCGTTCACAAGGTCTTCTTAGTTTTAGGTGCCTCAACTGTCAGGCTTAGGTGGTGGTGGTGGTGGATGGTGGTGGTAGCTGATGGTGGTGGTTGTGGTGATCGTGGTGGATGGTAGTGACTGTAATGAGTAGTTGTTAGTGGTTGTAGATGTGGGGTTGAGAACTGATAGTGATGGTTGTGCGAAGTTGTTTGGAGTGGTTATGGTAGCTAGTGGTAATGGTGGTAGTGATTGTGGGAGTGAAGGTGGAGATTGTGGTAGGAGTAGTAGTAGTGATAGGGATTGTTATTGGTAGTGATGATATTGTGGTAATGGTGGTGACGATATTGTGGTAGTGGTAGCGGCCTTGTGGTAGTAGTGGGGATTTGGTGGTGGTCGGAGGGAAGGGGGCGGAGGGAAGGGACACCGGCAGTAGGGAGAGGTAGCCCGCCAGCCCAGCCCAGCCAGCCATCATCAATGACCATGTTGTCCCCGCTGCCCACAATGTCGAGTTCCAGTCCAACACGCTGCAACCACACCGGCAAAAACCATAATCCACTTTGTGCTGACGAACGGCGACGTATACCGCGCCGGATCTGCCAGTGTCACCAACACCGCCTCCACAACCCACGCCTCACTCTACCAAATCGATGTTCGTTAAAAATAGCTCTGAAAAGCCCCGTGTAAATGGTAAAAACGATGCTGTAAATGTAAATATGGAGAGAGGAGAACATGGATGTGGTTTGTGTGTTTTACGGGTGTGGTGGCTGGTAACCCTGGCTGTCACTATCGTCTTGGGCTGATCCGCGGTGACAATACCCGTGATGGGACGTTGATCTGGTCATGGTGCACCCATATTTACATACAAGATAACCCGCGTGACGAACTACGATTGCAATCGATACCCACCGCTCAGGTACTAGCCCCTCCCGGGTACTGAGGTACGCTAAGAATAACCCAGGAATTAATGATCCTCGCTGAGTAATGATATTAATGTTTATAACTGGCATCCCTGAAGAGCTGTCGGGGTGCGGGCCTTCGCGGTGCTGGACGCCAGTGATTGGGCCAGATTTCGCGCGCTTTTGTTCTTTTCAGTGCGCGCTGTCACTGTGGAATGCGCGCGCTGAATGCCGTTCTCATCATTACGTGGTTGTGTTTATATTGTTAACCACACAGTGTACTGGTGCCCACCATTATGGCCTCGGGGTCTACAATACGTGTTGTGTGTGTGTCTGACAGATCGGAGGGAGCTGGAGATGGCGTGAGAAACTCCAAGTAATGGACACTCCGGGAGTCGAAGTGATCATGTTACCTGAGCCCTTGTTGACGAGAAGTCCTCCCTCCCCTCACCCACTTGAGGCACGACAAGTTGGTGGTTATGGTGTGCACCTCAGGTAACCTACACCATAACCCACGTGCTGTATGGTGCTACTGGCTCGGCTGAAGTGTAGTGGCGTTCACGATGGGTGCAGCTGGGAATGCGTGTGGTGTACATGTACTAATGAGCAAACTGTACAGATCTTAATGAGTATGATGTACATAGTAATGAACGTGGTGTACAGCTAGTAATGAACGTGGTGTACAGCTAGTAATGAACGTGGTGTACATGTAATCTCAGTATATGAAAAAAAAAGGGAATTTCAAATCTCAGTGAAAAATCCCCACATATAAAGGTGACTCGCCCTCCTTACGTCGTGTTACTCAAGGCGTGAAGACAACCGGGTGACTCCTTTCAATAGATAATACGATTGACACAAGTCTTGAGAATTCTCGTACCCTCAAGACTAATGACTGGGTCTTCCTCCTCACACTGCGTCTTGTATTGTATTCCGTTGAATGAGGTTTACGGGGAGATGAAACTTACCTGGCTGATGGACAAAGGGGTTCCTGTCTTAATAGAGCCTAACCTAACCTAGACTATCCTCTTCTATCCTAACCTAACCAATTGTAGCCTATACTATCATCTTACATTCTATCCTAAACCTAACATGACCTAACATAACCTAGACTATCCTCTTCTATCCTAACCTAACCAATTGTAGCCTATTCTATACATCTTCCATCCTAACCTAACCTAATTTATCTATTAGAACTCCCTGTATGTACCTAAGATTAGTCCCCAGTCAAGAGGATTAAGACAAACAAGAATAATATTAATAAAAAAATAATAAATAAATAAAACGAGATAGCGGCCTTGGGGTAGCACTATACTCACCAACCTTTATAATACGCCACGACGATGGATTCTCAAGGACTCGTAAGATAATTGTGTTTTCTTCTTGTAACTTATGACTGAAGAACACATTTAAGTGATTGTCTTCAAGCTATGACCCAAAAAAAGATGGATTCTCAAAACTTTGTAGGATAAATTTTCTTAGTAAGTGTAAATTACTTCCAAAATGGCACGTAAATTATATTGAGATTCTACCTTAACTAGATCCTTCCACTTAGCACCAGTTAGAGACAAAATAACACTGAGACTCTACCTTAACTAGTTCACTCAGCACCAGTTAAGAGACATAAATTAAACTTGGGACTCCCTCTTAATCCCTCTTCTATTATACTCTATATGGTAGCAGAGGCTTATAGACGGTCAGGGAGGAGCAGACATGACCACAATGTTCGTCTTTTACGGCCTGTCTCTCCTGTCCACCTGGTGACCTTCTCCCTGGACAGGTACGACGGCCAGGTAGTGAGAGTCTGCTGTGGTGTTTTGCTGTGTTGGTATTATTATTATTATTATTATTATTAGTAGTAGTAGTAGTATAGGATTAGTAGTATATTAGTATTATTACACACACACACACACACCTTATTGAAGAAAAAAAATCAAATGAACAGACGTGTAAATTTGTAGGCAGTCAGGGTTGTTCAGCACCGTTCACTAACTCTTATATCCCTATATTTACCTTAACCTAACTAGATTATGTAGTTAGGTTAGGTTAGGTGAGAAGTTAAAGAGTAAATTGATAGTTATTTAATGAAGTTTGCGTATATATAAATTACGTAAAAGAGACTCACCATGTTGACTTAGACGAATACTGATACTATGTTTATTCAATGTACTTCATATCACGTACAGGACCTTGGGTTAAGACGCTCCTCTGTAACCCCGTATTTCCTGCTCGATAAACTTACAGATTCTATTGTATATTTACCTCCTGTAGATGTGATTGATCAAGTGTGCACGTGGGTAGATTAAGCACGTGTTTTGTGTTATGCAATGTAGGGATGCACGTGGCAGTATATCTTGCACGTGGGTAGTTGGTGGCACGTGGCAGGAAGCGATGGTTGTGTCAGTGTGTGGGAGATTCAGCTTAGTGGGGGTAATACTATACTCTTAAACGCCCCTCTTTGAGTGGTGTGTTGAGAGCCCGCCCGCCCGCCCACCGCTGCCCACCTATCGCCCGCAGCAACATATCTATACTGCCCACTGCTGCCCACATATACCGCCCATAAATTCCTACATATACAATATATCGCCCACCGTTGCCCACCTCTTACTGCCCACCTACCCATCACTGCTACCCACCTCCCGCCCACTACTACCAACAAATACCGCCCACCGCTAGTTAGGTTAGGTTAGGAAATATCCAGACCCACGTGACCCATATCATGTTAAAGCGTCCAGAACCGAGGAAGAGGGGGAGAAAGAGAAAAAGGAAGAGGAGGAGGAGTAAGAGGAAGATGAGGAAGGGGGAAGAGGAAGAGTAGGCGGAAGAAGATGAAGAGGAGGAGAAAGAGGAAGAGTAAGAAGAGGTGGAAGAGTAAGAGGAAAAGGAGGAAGAAGAGGAAGAGTAAGAAGAAGAGAATCAAGATGAGGAGGAAGAAGAGGAAGAGGAAGGAAGGAAGGAAGGAAGACGCTGACCCCTAGAAGAAGGTTATCACGGAAGTATAGTGAAGGAAGGAACGTAAGTATCAAGAGAAGGTCGCCCCCCCCCTGAAAAACTCTTACCGGAAATAAACACAATTGACCATAACCAGACATTCTATTCCTTACCTGGGCCACATGAACCAGAAATCCCCCCCCTTCCCCCCCTCCCCCCTTCCCCTCTCCCTCCCTAGCTTGGTCTTAGAGAGGATAGATAGATGGATGGATGAAGATATACGGGGTGAGCTGACGGAGGGATAGAGAGGGAGGGGACGGATGAATGGAGATAGGAGGGACGAAATGACGAACGGACGAATGGAGAAAGAAGGGGAGACGGATGGATAAGAAGAAGGGGCGGATTGGAATGGATTTATCATTGGATGGGAGGAGGAGGAGGAGGAGGAAGAAGAGCAGGAGGAGGAGGAAGAGGAAGAATAACCTGAAAATAAGATCAAGACACAGAAGAAACATCCCCTGGACGCGTGTGTATTGAAGGCGCCACGTGTTGAGGTCCTATTCCCCTACCCCACCCCTTCCTTCCCCTCCTCCCCCCTGAAGAAGGAAGACAGGAAGGAAGGAACAATAACAAGGAGAAGGGGAAGGATGGTTTAATCGAGTATGTCATTCTGAAGATGTGATAAAAGAGTATCCAGGAGAGGAATGTGTTTATAGACGCGCGTGTGTAGGTAGGTCCTATAGGATGAGGAAGGAAGGAAGGAAGGAAGGAAGGAAAGAAAGAAAGAAAGAAAGATAAGAAAAGAAAGAAAAGAAAGAATAACAGACAATAACAAGATAATCTGAGGAGTGAGGAAGAATGACATGAAGATTAACCCCCCCCTCCAACCTATCTTGTTTCACCTAATGAGTAAACACCTTAACGCTACCTTAACCCACAAGCTTGTATTCCTGTGGCGGGTTGATGAAGTGTTGTGTTGTGTTGTGGTCGCTGGGTTGGGTTGTGTTGTGTTGTGGTCGCTAGGTTGGGTTGTGTTGTGGTCGCTAGGTTGGGTTGTGTTGTGTTGTGGTCGCTAGGTTGTGAGTTGTTGTGTTGTATTGTGTTGTGTCATCTTATCACCCGACAGTGCCAATGGAGGCTACTGGAGGTTAATGGAGGCTACTAGAGGTTAATGGAGGCTACTGAAGGCTAATGGAGGCTAGTTTCGGCTGTAGGAAGACGCGCGTGGAGGCTGGTGGAGGACGCGCGTGAAGGCTATAGGGAAGACGCGCGTGCAGAGTGAGGCGCCGCGTGTTGAGGTCCCTGCACGTGCGTGGTGAGGAATGCCCTGGTAACGTCACACTCATGGGAGCCGTCACGCCCCTGTATTGTCACACCTCCTGGACTATTCCCGGGCGTTCAGTCTCCGGACACCTGGAATGTTGGCTGGAATGATGTCGGAATTTCCTCAGTTGTCTCCCTGAAGAGGATCACAAGATGGAATTCCTGTGTTGTGTAGTGTTCGTTGTGTTGTGGTCGTTGTGTTGTGTTGTGTAGTGTTCGTTGTGTTGTGTTGTGTTATCACCCAACAGTGCCACTCACATCACCTCACCTGGTACCGCTATTTAATATTCGGAACTATGGTTGTGGATCACCTGAAGATTAAACACCCTAATGTTATTTGGATATTAGGTTAGGTTAGATTAGGTTAGTTAAGTTAGGTTAGATTAGCATCAACTTAGGTTAACGTTAAGTTAGGTTAGTGTTAAGTTAGGTTTGTGGTTAAGTTATAGGTTAGCGTTAGGTTAGATTAAGTTAGATTAGTATTACGTTAGTTTAGATTAGGTTAACAATAGAATGGTCAATTACCAAAATAAACCCAGTGGGTGGGGGGGGGGGGGAAGCTAATCTTCAGGTGATCCAAAACTCCCTAAAAAAAAAATCCCAGTAATCTCAACTACATCATCGCTACAACAACAAAACACCGTAACCAAGTGATTTAATACACCGGAAGCCATCGACTAGTGACCGCCCGTAGTCACAGTGAGGAGGACTTAACCCTTTGGATGTGTAACCCGACCTGTGAGCTGCTCTGGGGGGTCCTCTGGGTGGTGACGCTTGGCATTTGTCTGCTGCTGCTGCTGCTGTGATTGCTATTGTGGACTACTACTACTACTACTACTACTACTACTACTACTGCTGCTGTTGACTGTGATTGCTATTGTGGACTACTACTACTGCTGTTGTTGTTGACTGTGATTGCTATTGTGGACTACTACTACTACTACTACTACTACTACTACTACTACTACTACTACTACTACTACTACTACTACTGCTGTTGTTGTTGAATGTGATTGCTATTGTGGACTACTACTACTGCTGTTGTTGTTGACTGTGATTGCTATTGTGGACTACGACTACTGCTACTACTACTGCTGCTGCTGTTGTTGTTGTTTGCTGTTATTGTGGAGTACCTTGAGGGCTTTTGTTGCTGTGTCTTTTTTACGGAGTACCTTTACTGTTTTTGTTTTGCTTTTGTTGTTCTTACTACTTTTTTATGGAGTGCTTTTGTTGCTGTTGCTCCTTTTCTTTTCTAGACTGTTGTTACTGTTGCCGACACACTTACGTAGCACATGATGACCGTGACCTTTGACCCTCGTGACCTAAGGAACACTGTAGGTCAAGGATAGATGGATAGATAGATAGATAGATAGCACTGAGGATCATACTCACACGGCCATTATGAGTAATTAACTCCCATTACTCATAAAACTCACACTTACACTAATGAGACACATACCACTTTCTCACATCTCCCTTACACCTCCCTTACACCTCCCTCATCCTCCCTCACACCCCCTTATCTTTCTCACCTCCTCCTCCACTTCTCATATCCTCCCTTCCTCTTCCTCCCCCTTCCTCCACTTCCCTTATCCTCCCTTCCTCCTCCCCTCCTCCTCTTTTGAGTGGTCAGAAAGGGAGACGGTCGACCACTCACGTAACAAATGAATTGGCGGGAACAAGATAATGACTGTGATTACCAACTTATGGACTTCCGGTGAGAGGGGGGGAGAGGGGAGAGAGGGGAGAGATGGTGAGAGCAACGGAGGAGAGAAGAGCAACGAGAAGGAGGAGGGGGAAGAGAGAATAAAGAGGAGGGATGAAGGATAGGAAGGAAAGTGAGAAGTTAGAAGAAGGAAGGAAAGTCAGGAAAGGGAAGGATGGAGAGGGAGAAAAGGAAGGATGGAGAGGGAGGAAAAATGAAGGAAGGAGAGGAGGAGGAAGTAACATTGACTAGTGTAGGATTTCAGGAGTTGGCGTCATGGAGGGAGACAAGGAGGAAGTGGGGTACTCGGTGTCAACAAGTGATACTCAGTAGGTCCTGTTGGTGTGGCTACAAGACATCACTTTACGTGGCTGGTTAGTGTATGGGAGGAGTGCTGAGAGCTGGGGAGGAGTGCTGAGAGTTATGGAGGAGTGCTGAGAGTTTGGGAGGCGTGGTGAGAGTTTGGGAGGCGTGGTGAGAGTTTGGGAGGCATGGTGAGAGTTGGGGAGGCATGGTGAGAGTTGGGGAGGCGTGTTGAGAGTTTGGGAGGCGTGGTGAGAGATGGGGAAAAATGCTGAGAACTGGGGAGGAATGTTGAGAGTTTGGGAGGCGTGGTGAGAGTTTGGGAGGCGTGGTGAGAGCTGGGGAAAAATGCTGAGAGCTGGGGAGGAATGAAGGAGGTGAATCGTAACAAAAATCGACTAAAGGGAACTTCCAAGTAGGAGAAGTGGCATTATATAGAATGACACGTGTTGTGACTGTATTAAAAAGAGGACAGGGGGACGGGGAGGGGACGAGACGGGAGGAGAGGGAACGAGACGGGAGGAGAGGGGACGGGACGGGAGGAGAGGGGACGGGACGGGAGGAGAGGGGACGGGACGGGAGGGGAGGGGAGGGGACGAGACGGGAGAGAAGGGGAGGGGGTTGATGGATTGGATTTCACTGCCCCCACTGACCAGGATGGAAATAGCTGAGGAAGAGACGAAGGGAGGATGCATAATACATAACAATAACGGATGAAAGGAACAAGATAAGAAGTTGAGTATCAAAGGAAGAGAAGGAGGAGGAAGGAGAGGGGGAGAAGGAGGAGGACGCTGGTGCACCTGGTAGTGAGACTGGCCACGTGTGCTACCGGAAGTCAGGGTGTTGTGAAGCGTGGCCCTGCAGTAGAGCTCTCGTGCCCCCTAGTGAGGACCAATGTGCGCCCTGGTCGACAAATAGCCCCTGAAGCCCTGGAATAAGGTGTAGGGTTCCTTTAGAGAGGTTTGGATACCCTAAAGTGGTTCTGGTACCGTAAAATGTGGCCCTTGTATCCTAGAGTGTGGCCCTGGTATCTTAAGAGTGTGGCCCTTGGTATCCTAGAGCATGGCCCTAAACGTGAAGCCAGGACGTCAGAGGAGACCATCGACCATGAATGGGACGCTCGCTGGATTAGGAATTATTTGGGATCTATTTGGACTCTGTGTGTGTGTGTGTGTGTGTGTGTGTGTGTGTGTGTGTCTCACCTCCACGCCACACCCCACAATACTCTACTCCTCAAAAATTTGCCTGAATAGTTGGTAAAAAGTCACCCCGAGATCTTTTTTTTTCCTAGGTGTTCATTGTGTGGGATGGAGGCCGTTAGTGGCAGGGGAATTTTTCTTGGGTTGTTTGTCCTGGGGTGAGAAAATTCCCTTTTATTCCTCACAACTGTGTATCTCTCACATTGTTTTTTTTTGTGTTTTTGTTTTTTTTTAGGGGAGTTTTCTTTCCTATGTGTTCCTCTTTGTTTTTGTTTGTGGTTTTGGGGGGTTTTTGGTATCGTGGAAGTGTCAATTTTCTTCACTTCCGGATTTTATTTTTTCTTTGATTCTGTGTTTGCGACTCTGTGTCATTTATTAGTTTGTCTTGTTAAGTGTGTGTCAACCACCAGCTTGTCCACTCCTCTCTTTGACACCCAGCAGCCTGCCCCCTCAACCTTGCCTGTCCCCTCGATCCCAACCCATTCATTCACTCCCCCATTCCTTTACCCTTTCCCTCCTGAAATTGGTCCCAATCGGGGTCTCACGTGAGCCCCGGACACAGCCGGACCCCAAGACGTGCTCGGCTCACCCAGGGCGAAAATACAAGTTAATAATCGCCCGGTCGACGCCTTTGTTTACGGTGTGAGCGAAGTCTTTGTCGTCCCGTTGGGGAGAGGTTCGGGTTACAGCTTCGAAGCATCGCCGATGGATCCGCCCCAGTTCGGAAGTCCTTTATCTGTGATTAGGTGACGTTAACCATACCTAGAGCGGATGTGTGAGGTGAGGAAGACATCCTTTATGTGATATTAGATGGTTTTAGCCTTCGGTATCAGATACGTGAAGGAGGAGAAGATCCTTTGTGTCAGTAGATGGGTTTTATCCTACGATTCCTTGTATGTGAAGCTGGGAGGATCACTTTCCATGTTACTAGACTGGAGTTACGTATACCGTTCGGGAGGTTGGTGGAAGACAGAGTTCCTTTATCTGTCGTTAGGTAGAGTTATCCTCAGGGCTGAGAGAAGAGGGAGGGGGGTGAGGAGGACGGTGTGAGGCAGGAGAGGAAGGGATCAGTAATGAGGTGCATTTGACGTGCCACGACCAGGCTGACAATGACAGCCCTGCGGCCCTCCTCCCCTCCTGCTGGACCACCACAACCACTACCGCCGCCGCATTCCTTGTCACCGTCAACCCCAGGTGAGCGTGTTAGCTGACGTGTGGGCGTGTTAGCTGACGTGTGAGAATGTTTGCTGACGTGTGACAATATTAACTGACGTGTGGGCGTGTTAGTTGACGTGTAAGAATGTTTGCTGACGTGTGGAAATATTAGCTGACGTGTGGGTGTGTTAGCTGACGTGTGAGAATGTTTGCGGACGTGTGACAATATTAGCTGACGTGTGGGCGTGTTAGCTGACCTGTGACAATATTAGCTGACGTGTGGGCGTGTTAGCTGACGTGTAAGAATGTTTGCTGACGTGTGGAAATATTCGCTGACGTGTGGGCGTGTTAGCTGACGTGTGGGCGAGTTAGCTGACATATGGCAATGCTATCTACCTCTTCTTCACCTCCGTTATATCTCACTTTTCCTGCCTCCCCTTTCGCGTTGTCTTGTATTCTCTATACAGACGAACTTGAGGGAATGAATAATTGATAGTTGGTGTCCTCGCGATAACTTGTGCCCCTGATCATCATTTATCACAGGATTTTATTAGTACATTACTTTTAGGTAGAGGAAGGATCCTATTGAACTTGGGGTCAAAGGGTCAAAGTTCAAGGTCACTTTTGGTGTTTAGATTGTGGGTGGAGGAAGGGAGAGTAAGGATTGAGCACCGACCTAAAGTTGGGGTAATGTCTTGTACTTTTTAGTTCCCCCTCAACACCTCCCCTCAGCACCCCCCTCAGCGCCTTCCCTCAGCACCTCCCCTCAGTACCCCCCTCAGCGCCTTCCCTCAGCACCACCCCTCAACACCTCCCCTCAACACCACCCCTCAGCACCTCCCCTCAACACCATCTCCCCTCAGCACCTCCCCTCAGCACCTCCCCTCAGCACCACCCCTCAGTTCGTCTCTGGGGAATAGTGTTAAAATCAATCCTGGTATGAGGTGGCCCACGACCCTCCAGTTCTCCAAACTATAAACAGTAAATCACGAGTCCTGGAGAGTGTCTTGTCGGGGGGGGGGGGGGCTCTGGGGGGGGATGGTGACTGGCCAATCGTTATGGGGGAGAAGATAATTTATCAATCGAGTGGTGGAGGTGATTGGCTAGTCGTTGTGAGGGGAGAAAATGATTAGCTAATTCTTATAGGAAGGACAAATGGTGATTGGCTACTCGAAGGAAGCCGATGATTCGCCAGTCGAGGGTCGAGGAATACGATGATTGGATGATTGTCCTGTGGAGGCTGGAGATGATTGGCCAATCAGGGGAGACGGAAGGTGCTTAGCTAATCGAGAGGGGGGTGAGAAGGTGATTAGCCATAGAGAATATGTTAGGATTAGGTGGTTATCATTCCAATCAATTACTCCAATCTTGTTTGCCTCCCCTCACTCGCCGAGGGGAGAGTGAGGGGCCCAGCTCGCCAGTGAGGGGACGTGAGTAGCTAATCGCTGAGTAATAGTGGGAATGATTGGTTTAATCCCTTGGGTAATACAGGGAGATGATTGTCTAAGCGCTGGACGGTACTGATGTAAACAAACTCCAGTTACCAGAAATGATTCGCTAATCGTGTGTGATGTATCTAGTACTCGAACATGATTGGTAGACTTCTTATCCATGCGAGAATGTGATTAGGTAGTCAGAGGGTAATGCAGGCAAGTGAGTAGCTAATCAGAGGGGAAGGATGAGAGGCGAGCGGGAGGTGATTAAATTGAAAGGACAAGATTGGCTAATCCTGAACCTTTCATCTTTCCCTCTCACCTTTCCTCCCTCCCCTCACTTTCCCTTTCACCTTTCCTCCCTCCCCTCACTTTCCCTCTCACCTCTCAACCTATTCCCCTCCCCGATCTCAACCTCTCTCACCTTAGTCCTCTCCTCACCTCTCCCCCTCGCCTCACACCCCCTCCCCTCACACCCCCCTCCCCTCACACCCCCTCCCCTCACACCCCCCTCCCCTCACACCCCCTCCCCTCACACCCCCTCCCCTCACACCCCCTCCCCTCACTATAAAATATTGGAGGTGTAACAGTCGTGGTTTTATTGAGCGTTTTCACCGACAGATTATGTTTGTGTTAGCTGTGGTGGGGAGGCGGGGGGTGAGGGGAGGCGGGGTGAGGGGAGGGGGAGGGAAAGAGAGGGATTGAGAGAAAGAGAGGTAGGTGTGGAGAGGGTAGGGTGTAGGGTGTGTGTGTGTGTGTGTGTGTGTGGAGAGGGGAGAGAAGGGGGAAGGAGGGGAGGTTGTGTATCGATTACATAACAGTTAGCGGTAGTGAGGGGACGAGGTGTGAGGGGGAGGGGGTGGTGTGAGGGGGGAGGGGGTAGTGTGAGGTGTGAGGGGGGAGGGGGTAGTGTGAGGTGTGAGGGGGGAGGGGGTAGTGTGAGGTGTGAGGGGAGGGGTGGTGAGTGTGAGGGGGTAGTGAGAGTGAGGGGAGGGGGTAGTGTGAGGAGTGAGGGGAGGGGGTAGTGTGAGTGAGGGGAAGGGGTAGTGTGAGGGGAGGGGTGGTGAGTGTGAGGGGGTAGTGAGAGTGAGGGGAGGGGTAGTGTGAGGAGTGAGGGGAGGGGGTAGTGTGAGTGAGGGGAAGGGGTAGTGTGAGGAGTGAGGGAAGGGGGTAGTGTGAGGTGTGAGGGGAAGGGGTGGTGAGTGTGAGGGGAAAGGGTTGTGAGGGGAAGGGGTAGTGTGAGGTGTGAGGGGAGGGGTAAGGGAGAGCGAGGAGCTGTTAATTAGGTCCTTATTGCACTCAGGTATTCCTCTAAGACGCTAAGGTGGTAATTGTGGTAGTGGTGGTGATTGTGGTAGTGGTGATGATAGTGGTGGTGATTGTGGTAGTGGTGATGATTATGGTAGAGATGATAATTGTGGTAGTGGAGATTGTGGTAGTGGTGATGATTATGGTAGGGATGATAATTGTGGTAGTGGTGGTGTTTGTGGTAGTGGGGATGATTAAGGTAGGGATGATAATTGTGGTAGTGGTGGTGTTTGTGGTAGTGGGGATGATTATGGTAGGGATGATAATTGTGGTAGTGGAGATGATAATTGTGGTAGTGGAGGTGATTGTGGTAGTGGTGATGATAGTGGTGGTGATTGTGGTAGTGGTGATGATTATGGTAGTTATGATAATTGTGGTAGTGGAGATGATAATTGTGGTAGTGGTGATTGTGGTAGTGGTGATGATTATGGTAGAGATGATAATTGTGGTAGTGGTGGTGTTTGTGGTAATGAGGATGATTGTGGTAGTGGTGATGATTATGGTAGAGATGATAATTGTGGTAGTGGTGGTGTTTGTGGTAGTGGGGATGATTGTGGTAGTGGCGATGATTGCGGTAGTGGTGAAGATTGTGGCAGTGGTGGTGATTGTGGTAGTGGTGATGATTGTGGTAGTGGTATTCCATCACGTATCCTCTATGTATCAGATTGTATACATATAAACAACTATACATAGATTACACACTATACATACTGTGTATATCACGCCCTATACATATAACCACTACACATATCTAAAGAATTACATTAAAGAACAATTAACGTGTCATTAATACCCTTAAAGTATGTGTTAAATATGTGTTAGGTATGTGGTTAGTATGTGTTAGGTATGTGTTGTGTTTAGTATGTGGTTAGTATGTGTTAGGTATGTGTTGTGTTTAGTATGTGGTTAGTATGTGTTAGGTATGTGTTGTGTTCAGCATGTGGTTAGTATGTGTTAGGTATGTGTTGTGTTAAGCATGTGGTTAGTATGTGTTAGGTATGTGTTGTGTTCAGCATGTGGTTAGTATGTGTTAGGTATGTGTTGTGTTAAGCATGTGGTTAGTATGTGTTAGGTATGTTGTGTTTAGTATGTGGTTAGTATGTGTTAGGTATGTGTTGTGTTCAGCATGTGGTTAGTATGTGTTAGGTATGTGTTGTGTTAAGTATGTGTTATGTTAAGCATGTGGTTAGTATGTGTTAGGTATGTTGTGTTTAGTATGTGGCTAGTATGTGTTACGTATGTGTTGTGTTTAGTATGTGGTTAGTATGTGTTGTGTTAAGTATGTGTTGTGTTAAGCATGTGGTTACTATGTGTTTGGTATGTGGTTAGTATGTGTTAGGTATGTGTTAAGTATGTGTTAGGCATGTGTTGTGTTAAGCATGTGGTTAGTATGTGTTAGGTATGTGTTGTGTTAAGCATGTGGTTAGTATGTGTTAAGTATGTGTTGTGTTAAGCATGTGGTTAGTATGTGTTAGGTATGTGTTGTGTTAAGTATGTGGTTAGTATGTGTTAGGTATGTGTTGTGTTAAGTATGTGGTTAGTATGTGTTAGGTATGTGTTGTGTTTAGTATGTGGTTAGTATGTGTTAAATATGTGTTAAGTATTTCTTGTTCTATTTCCTATTTCCACAGGTAAGAGGTACTTGACAGGTACACTAACCGTGGTAATTATAACTCAGTCACACCTGTCGAAGCTAATTAGACTAACACCTGTCCATGCAGAGTTTAACTGATTTTGTGTGACTAAACCATAAAATTTGCACACTCACTCTCTAAATGCTTTCTCACACACACTCTCTAAACTTTCTCACACGCTAAGTAGTTTCTCACGCTGTCACACTCACACGAGGTAGATATTTTCATACCTATAGTCTCTCTCTCTCTCTCTCTCTCTCTCTCTCTCTCTCTCTCTCTCTCTCTCTCTCTCTCTCTCTCTCTCTCTCTCTCTCTCTCTCTCTCTCTCTCTCTCTCTCTCACACACACTCACACTCAGGTTTAATAATACGATGATAATGCAGGTAAGATTAACCATCGATTGAGGGCTAATTAAGAGCTACCATTACCCCGCCTCCTCTCCCCTACCTGAGACAAATGACGCAACTGGACCCGTAACAGTCGGCCACTCTTGCCTAATTAACTGGAGTGGACTGTGGGACAAACTGACCACGTGGGAAAAATCTGAGAGGTGTTCGGTTAAAGAAGGTGTTCGGTTAATGGGATGGTCGGTTAATGATGTTCGGTTATTGGGGTGGTAGGTTATTGGGATGGTCGGTTAATGGTGTTCGGTTATTGGGGTGGTAGGTTAATGGTGGTTGGTTATTGGTGTTCGGTTATTGGGGTGGTTGGTTATTGGTGATTGGAGCGGTCGGTTATTGGGGTGGTCGGTTATTGGGTTGTTTGGTTATTAGGATGATCGGTTATTGCGGTGGTCGGTTAATGAGGTGGTCGATTATTGGGATGTTTGGAGGTAACCGCTTAATACAGGTGTCCAGTTAATGGGGTGTCCTTTAAACGGGAATGTTTAGTTAGGGGTGCATTCGGTTAATGGGATGTTCTGATGAGATGATGTCCGGTTTATGGGTTAATCCAGTTTCAGGTGAGGGGGCCGTACGGTTAATGGGGTATCCTGTAAAGGTGTTGTTCATTTAAAGTTTATTTGAGAATGTTCTGTTAAGGAAAATGAGGTCCGGATATGAGGGTGTCCAATTTCGGTTGTGTGTGTATCTGGTTTGAAATGTCCGGTTTAGGGAGGTTGTGTGTTGTGAAAATGTCCGGTTTATGGAGGCATGAAGGTTTGGATGTCCAGTTTATAAGGAATCGTTCAAGGTTGTCCGGTTAAGTGATAATGTGAAGTGGTTATATAACGGCAATAGTCCGGTGTGATTCCGGAAGTGTCCCAATAATTACCGTACTCTCTCTCTCTCTCTCTCTCTCTCTCTCTCTCTCTCTCTCTCTCTCTCTCTCTCTCTCTCCCCCCCCGCTGGGTTGGACGAGAAAATTGCCAGAGACTTGTTTAAAAAAACGCCGTGTGTGTGTGTGTGTGTGTGTGTGTGTGTGTGTGTGTGTGTGTGTGTGTGTGTGTGTGTGTGTAGTTCCCCCCACGCCCACACGCCCATCATGACATGTAATAGTTCCCCCCACGCCCACACGCCTTCACTTAATATACAAATAAAAACAGTATTATTTATCACTCTAATCACCCAGATGTATTGTTAAAAACTTCTTAAGGTTAAAATTTCCTCGTAACTCGTGATATGGGAACGAATTTATAAGAGACCCACTCTAGCTGCGACACATAATGATTCTGAAAACTTAAGTTAGGTTAGGTTTAAGTTAGCTTAGGTTAGGTTTGGTTAGATTAGATTAACTTACATTAGATTAGGTTAAGTTAGCTTAGGTAAGGTTTGGTTAGATTAGATTAACTTACATTAGATTAGGTTAGGTTAAGTTAGCTTAGGTAAGGTTAGATTAGATTAACTTACATTAGATAATATTAGTTTAAGTTAGTTTTGGTAAGGTTTGGTTAGATTAGATTAACTTACATTAGATTAGATTAGGTTAAGTTAGCTTAGGTAAGGTTTGGTTAGATTAGATTAACTTACATTAGATTAGATTAGGTTAAGTTAGCTTAGGTAAGGTTAGATTAGATTAACTTACATTAGATCAGATTAGTTTAAGTTAGTTTTGGTAAGGTTAGGTTAGATTAACTTACATTAGATCAGATTAGGTTAAGTTAGCTTAGGTAAGGTTAGATTAGATTAACTTACATTAGATTAGATTAGTTTAAGTTAGCTTAGGTAAGGTTAGATTAGATTAACTTACATTAGATTAGATTAGGTTAAGTTAGTTTAGGTAAGGTTAGATTAGATTAACTTACATTAGATTTGATTAGGTTAAGTTAGTTTAGGTAAGGTTAGGTTAGATTAGATTAGGTTAAGTTAGTTTAGGTAAGGTTAGATTAGATTAACTTATATTAGATTAGATTAGGTTAAGTTAGTTTAGGTAAGGTTAGATTAGATTAACTTACATTTGATTAGATTAGGTTAAGTTAGTTTAGGTAAGGTTAGGTTAGATTAAGTAACTGGAAATATGAAAACGTATCTAAATCACTTATACTGTCACACTATACCACACAAAGATGGCACCTCAGGGATTCGATCATTAAAATTCACTCCCAGGTAATTAGCCCTTCATTGAGCACTTTTCCTCCAAATTTCACGGTGTCACCTCAGGTAATATATATTTTATGGCAGAGATGCTCACCTGTGGTCACGCAAACTAATATTATTATATCTAAATTAGTCTGCGGTTTGGGTGTATCGACTCAGGCCACAGTGGAGTGAGTCAGGGGTGATGAGGGCTCATGGTGGTGCTTCATGGTGGTGCTTCATGGTGGTGCTTTATGGTAGTGGTTCATGGTGGTGCTTCATGGTGGTGCTTCATGGTAGTGGTTCATGGTGGTGCTTCATGGTGGTGCTTCATGGTAGTGGTTCATGGTAGTGCTTCATGGTGGTGCTTCATGGTAGTGCTTCATGGTGGTGCTTCATGGTAGTGCTTCATGGTAATGGTTCGTGGTAGTGGTTCATGGTAGTGCTTCATGGTAGTACTTCATGGTGTGTGTTTCAGAGTGTTAGTGTGTGTTTCAGAGTGTTAGTGTGTGTTTCAGAGTGTTAGTGAGTGTTTCAGAGTGTTAGTGTGTGTTTCAGAGTGTTAGTGAGTGTTTCAGAGTGTTAGTGTGTGTGTTTCAGGGTGTTAGTGTGTGTTTCAGGGTGTTAGTGTGTGTTTCAGAGTGTTAGTGAGTGTTTCAGGGTGTTAGTGTGTGTTTCAGGGTGTTAGTGTGTGTTTCAGAGTGTTAGTGTGTGTTTCAGGGTGTTAGTGTGTGTTTCAGAGTGTTAGTGTGTGTTTCAGAGTGTTAGTGTGTGTTTCAGAGTGTTAGTGTGTGTTTCAGGGTGTTAGTGTGTGTTTCAGAGTGTTAGTGTGTGTTTCAGAGTGTTAGTGTGTGTTTCAGAGTGTTAGTGTGTGTTTCAGAGTGTTAGTGAGTGTTTCAGAGTGTTAGTGTGTGTTTCAGAGTGTTAGTGAGTGTTTCAGAGTGTTAGTGTGTGTTTCAGAGTGTTAGTGTGTGTTTCAGAGTGTTAGTGTGTGTTTCAGGGTGTTAGTGTGTGTTTCAGAGTGTTAGTGAGTGTTTCAGAGTGTTAGTGAGTGTTTCAGAGTGTTAGTGTGTGTTTCAGAGTGTTAGTGTGTGTTTCAGAGTGTTAGTGTGTGTTTTAGAGTGTTAGTGAGTGTTTCAGAGTGTTAGTGAGTGTTTCAGAGTGTTAGTGTGTGTTTCAGAGTGTTAGTGAGTGTTTCAGAGTGTGGTGAAGTATTAGTGTGTGTTTCAGAGGGCTTGGCTTTTCATGAACGATACACGACTGAAATAGTTAATGATTCATCGGCCTTTAACTCACACTATACACGCAGTTACACCATAATCAGGTCATGACTTTTGGCTATGAGCAAACTACATCCACTCAGTCAATGTCAGGTCATGAGTACATTGTCAACTGTCCACATTTTCTCTCCATCCGTCTTTCGTGAGGTCATGCTCCTAAGCTATCAACTCACAACGTTCACTCACTCAATTGTATTCTAATTTTCCAGCGAAATTTCACGGTTGTGTTGCAAGGTAAAATTAGTTTATTGTTTGTCTGTCTTCGTGAACCCGAGACAAATTCTTCTTCAGCTCATGACATGGCGGCCAAGTCCACCATCCCATCATTATCCCAACTGAATTAGCCTTATTTTTCATGGAAATTTCGCGTTTTGTGGTGCAGATAATAAGGAAATTTATCGACTGTGAGGTGAGACGCATGCACGAACGTCAGCCCAAGTCGGGGATTTTATCAGCAAATAGATAAACTTACGTCAGGGTGGACTCAAACCTCGGTAATTTCCCGCCAATTTTCTGTGTCGGCAGGAGGGTTGGCACGCGTGGCGGGGCGGTGCTCAGCTCTCGCCAGGCGTCATTACGCTCTCACAGGCAGACGTCCACTCCCAATTTAATGTCGATTTTTGTGAGGAGGGCGAGTGGGAGTGGAGGTAGGGAGGGGGTGGGTCCTGTGATTGCGGGATCTCCGTGATTGTGGTGATTTACGTTGATTTGCAAACACGAGAGGATGACGGGTCATTTCGTATGCAAATGAGTGTGAGAACCGCAGAGTTGACCGTCACTTGTTTCTGTGGCGCCAGGCTCCTCTCTATTGTTTATTTTTTGGTTGTTGCTGCTGTCTTTTGTTTCCGTTGATGTTGACTGTCTTTTGTTTTCCTTATTGTAAATGTTGACTGTTTTGTTTTCCTTATTGTTGATGTTGACTGTCTTTTGTTTTCCCTATTGTTAATGTTGACTGTCTTTTGTTTTCCTTATTGTTGGTATTGACTGTCTTTTGTTTTCCCTATTGTTAATGTTGACTCTTTTGTTTTCCCTATTGTTGATGTTGACTGTCTTTTGTTTTCCCTATTGTTGATGTTGACTGTCTTTTGTTTTCCTTATTCTTAATGTTGACTGTCTTTTGTTTTCCTTATTGTTGATGTTGACTGTCTTTTGTTTTCCTTATTGTTAATGTTGACTGTCTTTTGTTTTCCTTATTGTTGGTATTGACTGTCTTTTGTTTTCCTTATTGTTAATGTTGACTGTCTTTTGTTTTCCTTATTGTTGATGTTGACTGTCTTTTGTTTTCCTTATTGTTAATGTTGACTGTCTTTTATTTTCTTCTTAACGTCGACTCTTATTGTTTTATTCTGACTATTATTCGTTGTTGACTCGCCTCCTCCTCGCGTTATGACCTGGAGACCTCTTAACTCTTCATAAAAACCTATACTTTGTCTTAATAAGAGTTCCCTATCCCTTAATAACCTACACAAACCCGCTGAAATATGACATAACAAAGACACACACATAAACACTCGGGAATAATGATCATAAGTGATATAATCTTTGTTCTTTGTGATATATTGTGTAGTGTGTGTGTGTGTGTGTGTGTGTGTATTTTGCATCGTGGCTCCTTAACCCATACAAACTCTTTCTCCCCGACACAGACACACACACACACATACATATATATACACACACACACGTAAACAAGATCATAAACATACATGGATTTTGTCACGTATAAATCTTAGTTATATGTCGTCTCAAGCTTCTTAAACCCCGATATAAGAACACACACACACACACATACACACATACACATTTCCTTCGCCCTCCATAAAAAACAGCCCTTGGGTACAGTGATGACCTTAACTAGCCTGCAGTCCATGTGAAAATGACCAAATAGCACGTCACCCAACTCCTATCGTGACGTCACATGTAAACACTTGCCTCTCGGGGAAAATTTCACATTATTTGAGTTCAATGTTTATTTTTTGTATATAAATCGAAATCTGTTAAAAAAATCTGATGGTGTTTATATTTATAGCTCGTAGTTATATAATTGTTAATCTATTTGCATATTTTATATAAATTTGTGTTCATTTGTATATATATAAATGGAGTGTAGTGAGAATATAGTTTTTTATATATAAATCGATAATGTATATAGTTATGTTTAGAGTCTTAGTGGAGTGGTGATGATATTGTGTTTTGTTATAAGTCAGCCAGGTTAGGTTAGGTTAGATTAGATTATGTTAGATTAGATTAGGTTAGGTTAGGTTAGGTTAGGTTAGGTTTATGTTAGATTAGATTAGGTTAGGTTAGGTTAGGTTCCCCAACTTACCCATCTACCCCAGCCTCCCCCATCTCACCCCAGCCTCCCCCATTCCTCCCCTCGACATATAAACAGTGGTGGTGGTGGGGAGGTTAATTACTTATAACCAACCTTAACTTGGAGCCTCTGTCCTGGCCAATGAGATCCCACTACCGTACTGTGTGGTAGGGGAGGGGAGGGAGGAATGAGTGGGGAGAGAGGGTGGAATGAGTGGGGAGGGGAGAGAGGGAGGAATGAGTGGGGAGGGGAGAGAAGGAGGAAGAGTGGTTGGGGGAGAGTGTAGTTGGGGAGAGAGAGGAAGAGTGGGGAGGGGGAGAGGGAGGAAGAGTGGGGAGGGAGGAGAGAGGATGAGGGTGAGAGAGATATATAGATATGGAGGGAAGGGGGAGAAGGAGAAAGAGAGTGGGGAGGAGAGAGAGAGAGAGAGAGAGAGAGAAAGAGGCAGACACACAGACAGAAAGACAAACAGAGAGAGACAAAGAAAGAGAGGAATGTTAGCTTAGAAGGGAAAGAAAGGAAGGAGGAGAGAGTAGGAGGAAGAAGGGAGAGGGAAGAGATACAGTACAGGGTGTATAAGGAAGGAAGGGTTCAGGTGAGGAAGGGAGGGAGATGGGATGGATGCTGTGAGGGATAAAGTGGGAGGGAAAGAGGGAGGGAGGGAGGGGTGGTAACTGATCCGCCAGGGATTATCTTAATAACTTAATAATAGATATTTTGACCCTAATAGTGTAGTGATCATCCTTACCCTGAGAGAGAGAGAGAGAGAGAGAGAGAGAGAGAGAGAGATGAACAGACACACGGAGGGAGAGAATGCGGGAGGGAAGGAGGGAGGAAGGGAAGGGTGGAGGAAGGAGGGAGTAACGAGGGAGGCAGGAGGGGAGGGAAGAGAAAAGGAAGGAAGGAAGGAAGGAAGGTAGTCGTGGGTGCAGAATACAGGGGTGTGGAGGACCCAGTACTTAGCTGCCGTCACCACCCTAACCAACACTTAACCTCCGCCTCTCCTAACGTATACAAGCTGCTCCCTCCCTCCATCCCTTCCTCCTTCTCTCCCTTCCCTTCTTCCCTCCGCTCCCTCCCTCCCTCCCTTTTCTTCCCTCCTCTTCCACTCCTTAAGCTAACCTAATCTCTACCTCCCACAGTATACAGAAGTTAATTTCTCTCTTCTTCCTTCCTTCCTTCCTTCCTTCCTTCCTTCCTTTTCTTCCCTCCACTCCACTCCTCCACTTCTCTAATGTACACAAGCTACTCCCTCCATCCCTCCCCTCACTCCCTCCACACCTTCCCCTCCCCCCTCCTCCTCCCGCTCCACTCCCTTCCACTCCACTCCCCTCCTCCCGCTAATCTCAGTTCTGTGCCCTCTGCGGTCTCCTGTCTACGTTCAGGTGTGTTCAGTTTGTAAGGCCGCGTTCAGTTGTGGTTCGTCAGCTTGCGTTCAGAATGTTGTACTTGGGTGACGCTCAGTATAGATTCCTTGGGCAGCGTTCAGTAAATTCCCCTAATCCGCGTTCAGTTTACAGTAGGTTCCCCTGCGCCGCGTTCAGTTTAGACCATTGATTCAGGAACGCCAATAACCACACTAATTCTCATATAGTTCTCAAGGATAATAATTACTGTATTTCAGGTGTGGTAAATTCCGCTGTTCCAACTGGTATAATTTCACACATTCATAATTTCTCACATTCACCTGGTATAATTTCTTCAACTTCCCGGGTAATAACGGCGTTAAAAATGACTCATAGAAATTAGTTAGTTATAGAAATATTGCAAAGTCTTATAGCAATATGGTAGTGGGACTCTGACACTATATAAATTAAATAATAGGGGTAAATACATTAATAAACATCTATATAAACTCAGACAAGGTTTATATAATGTGTATATATAAACAAGGCAACTGGTGCACTATGTTAGTTGCCGACTAGTAAATAATAACAGATGTTGTCTTGGTCGATGTACATATATATATATAAATTCTGTAAATATTGTAAGTGTTTACGTCTTATTAACGTCGCGTTATTATGGTCAGTATTTGATTTAAGTAACAGTAACGAGTAACAGTAACAATTAATAATATGTAACAATATTAAATAATACGTATGTCAAACCCGCTTCATTATTATTATTATTATTATTATTATTTGTAGTAGTAGTAGTAGTAGAAATAATAGTATCGCTATCATTATCATCATTATTGTTATTGAAGTAATATGTCAACTTTTTAATAAGCTTTCCCTCTTGTGGTTAATAATTTTCTAAACGGACATAAACTTTATCTAGCAAACTTTTATATACTTTTATGGTTAATACTCTATTATAACACAAACTCTATATTTTGGTTCATAATATTAGCCTATTTTGCGATTATTAATTTAGTCACATTACTAGCTAGATATTGCGGTTAATAGTATATTTTGCGGTTACAGTTAATTTTGCCATTGCAACACTGATTTTGCGGTTGATGTTATACGGTTATTATTGTTACTAGGAGAACATTAATTTAGCGGTTATTAAGAATACACTGATTTATTTCATCATAGAACCCAACCCACTCCAACTCAACTTAACCTATAGACTGCCGCAGTTGGTCCTCCCTGACGCGGGTAGCCAGAGTCGCTGCGTGTTGGTGATATCTCAGTTGGGGAAGATTTTTTGGTTCTTTCCTAGACCACGTGGCACCCATGTGATATGTGGATGAGATAGACACAGACACTCACAGACAGATAGACAGACAGACAGACAGACATCCGGGGGGACTCGGGTCTGCTTGTTCCCCAAAATAACCCGAGGAGAACAAAGAGACTAAGGTCGTACCCTAGGAGAACAACGAGACTGAGGTCGTACCCTAGGAGAACAACGAGACTGAGGTCGTACCCTAGGAGAACAACGAGACTAAGGTCGTACCCGAGGAGAACAACGAGACTAAGGTCGTACCCTAGGAGAACAACGAGACTAAGGTCGTACCCGAGGAGAACAACGAGACTAAGGTCGTACCAGAGAACAACAACGAGACTAAGGTCGTACCAGAGAACAACAACAAGACTAAGGTCGTACCAGAGAACAACAACGAGACTAAGGTCGTACCCGAGGAGAACAACGAGACTAAGGTCGTACCAGAGAAGAACAACGAGACTAAGGTCGTACCAGAGAACAACAACGAGACTAAGGTCGTACCAGAGAACAACAACAAGACTAAGGTCGTACCCGAGGAGAACAACGAGACTAAGGTCGTACCAGAGAAGAACAACGAGACTAAGGTCGTACCCGAGGAGAACAACGAGACGACCTCTTATCACTGGATATTGTCACGTACACTGTATAAAGCTAATGACTTACACCCCACACACTTCTACTGTATACTTCTCAGAGCACGAGGTCAAATACTATGAGCCCTTGAGGTATCTTCTTCTGGTTAACGACAGATGATTTTATTCAGCTGGGAGAACCTCTGCCCTCGGATGGGTTACGTTGATTCAGCAGTTATTAGAATACTCTGCGGTTATCCTAGCTTGTGGGTAATACTCGACTCAGCGGTTAATACTCGACCCCGCGGTTAATACTCGACTCAGCGGTTAATACTCGACTCCCGCGGTTAATACTCGACTCAGCGGTTAATACTCGACTCCGTGGTTAATACTCGACTCAGCGGTTAATACTCGACTCCCGCGGTTAATACTCGACCAAGCAGAACCGCACCAGATAAGGGTCAACACAATTACTCTTAAGTGCGTTGGTGTTTATGATGGAGGTTAACACAAGGGTAAAACAGTTATTGATTACGCATATGTCACCCCTTTTTCCCCTCCCCCCTTCCCTCCCCCTCTTGTTGGTTATCGTAGGGGAAAATAATCGATCTCTCTTGTGGTCAGGTTAGGTATCGTAGGTTCCCGGAGATGTCAACCGTTCGTATGGCTATCGTGGTTAATGTGGGGGTTGGTCGTTGTTGTGTTGTTATCGTAGTTATTTGTGTTGTGGTTATCGTTGGGGGAGATATCAATCTATATTGTGGTTATCGTACTTTATTTGCCAGAGATAATGATTGTTTTATTTTGGCTATCGTAGTTTAAGAGGTGCTCGTATATAGTGAGATATATTGATTGTTATTTTATGAGTTATCTTAGTTATCGAGATAACACAATAAGCCGCCCTTATCGTATTTACCAAGATGATAATGACGATCGGTAATCGCTATCGGCTTACCGTATTTAATTAAAGAGATATGGGATTGATATCGGTTATCGTATTTATCCGTGACGATACCGATACCGTGATATTTTCTCAGGGATTATCGACCGCTATCATAATTATATCGTGTATAATGATCGATTTACATTAGTTATCATGTTTGGTTTTCTCTTGACCGCGTCGTTATCGTATTTATGATATATTAGTTATCATACTGTGACACTATGTTATCTCCAAGTTATCATGTTATCTTGGCTATCATACCGAGAATAATATTAAAACCCATAATTATTATCATATTTTGTTGATATCATAACTTCACTCTTATCGTATTCTATAAGAAATATCCATTACAGGTCGTGGAGAGGTGGCGGAGTGGTTAGTGGTCACGATTCACTTTACTCTCGTACACTGGTTCGAGCACCATGGCTGTGAAGTGTTGTTAAGGTTAGTTAATTTATGTTATATTAGGGTTAAATAGAGTGTCTGTTTAGTGTTAATGTTTAGGTAATAAATGGGGCGGTTAATATTAATAATAATAATAATAATAATAATAATAATAATAATAATAATGTCTTTGTTATGGTTTCAAGAATATATTATTTATCTGTGTTCTTGTTAAATATTTTCTTTGTTGTGTTTGCTTTTTTGTATTCATTTTGTTTACTGTTTGTTTGTTCCTTGTTTATTCTATATTTCGTTAACAAAGACGATAATAAAATAAAATAAAGATTATAATAAAAATGTGGATAAAATTAAAAAGAAAATAATCAGGAATTTAATAAAGTTTTAGTCATTAAAATAATAAAAATACTAACCTAACCTAACCTAATACATTTTTAAACAATAATAATTTAATAAAAAAATAGGCGAAGTTTTAAGTAATTTTTTAAAGATAATGGAAGATTTTCATAAATTTTTAAAACCATGGAAATAAAATAAAGACGTATTTTTTTCACACAATGTTTATAAAATTTCGGTCAAATTTAGTCAATAATATAATAAAATAGTAAAATTCTAGCCAATAAAAAGATGATATAGATTTTAATAAAGTTCTTGGGTATAAAAAATTAAGAATATATTTCAGTGTCAATAAAAAAAATAATTCGATATATATTTAAAAGTTTAGTTAAAATAGCATCAATAGAGCAATAGTTTATGGAATATATTTCTCAGTAAGAGGCAGCTATTAACATTCATACGGACATATTTCTCAATAAAGTGAGATATTAAACGAAGAATCGGTTGATATATTTCGCGATAAAGTCTAGTAAGTTATATATAATAGAGGATTAAATAGGAATATATTTCGCATTAAAATATATTAGAATTATCAAGTATTAATAATAGTAATAATATTTTTCAGGAATATATTTCACGTTATAGATTAAGAATTTTTTTAATAAAGAAGTAAGGGTATATTTCGTAGTACCATATAATAATAATAATAAAAGTATAAATTTCTTAGTGAAAAAATAGATTACAGTATTATTAATTACGGAGGTCGTGATATATTTCTCAATAAAATAACAAATTAACAAAAAAATATATATAAATAACTGGGATATATTTCACAGTAAATAGATAAAATATAATAAAATAAATAAAGAAATGAACTGGATATATTTTTCCGAATCCGTCACACTAGCGGTGGTCGGGAGTCGGGTGAGAGCGGTGGTCGGGTGTCGGATGAGAGCGGTGGTCGGGTGGATGAGAGAGATAGAGACGAACTGTGTAATTAGGGGCAGAGATGATGATAATGAAAGTAAGAAAGTGGTAATTAATGGTGAGGATTGTAGTTGTAATAATGAGCGATAATAATAATAATAACAATAATAATAGTAATAATAATAATAATAATAATAATAATAATAATAATAATAATAATAATAATAATAATAATAATAATAATAATAATAATAATAATAATAATAATAATAATAATAATAAAAACAATTATTCTCTCCTTCAATTTATAAGACTTAACTCACTTATCACCACACTTAAGAATTACACTTAACAGACGCACTTAACACTTAAAACCCAGGGATAAGTGTGCGCTGACAGCTGTTCACCGCTAAGTCAAACCTATACGTTATATACAGCGACTACCTAACACAACGTATAGCCAATAATTATTAAGACATACAGCTAATAATGTGTTGGCTGTGTATAGAGATTAGTAGTAGTAGTAGTAAGTAGTAGTAGTAGTAGTAGTAGTTCTGTTATTATTATTATTATTATTATTATTGTATTGAATTTTTCCTTAATTTTAATTATATAAGAACATTTTAGTTATCTTATTAATAAGTAATGTATATATATAAACACATATACACATAATAATATATAAACTGAAGCTCTTATGTATATCTTTCACAATACACGAATATATGATAGAAGTATGTTAACCAAACTAGCTTAAATATACTACAATAACAACAGTATACCCAGAGTATATTCACAGCGTCACATATGGTATATCTCTTATTGATGTTATATCGTTAATTTAGTGATGGAGATTGCCGATATGTGAGGTATATCTGGCGGCGGGCGATATGTATGTAACCTGGAGTATTAACATGAATATATCTGGAGTAAATATTGAGGGGCTCCGGTGTTGAGATTATCGATTATTTACTAGATTATTTGATTATTGTTCTCATTTAATAGAATAATTTGCGATTTTTTTTTTGAATTATTGGGGAAATTTTTTGCGTGTAGTGATTGAGTAATAAAGCGATAATTTATTCATATAATTGTTAAGAAAAGCGATAATTTATTCATATAATTGTTAAGAAAAGCGATAATTTATTCATATAATTGTTAAGAAAAGCGATAATTTATTCATATAATTGTTAAGAAAAGCGATAATTTATTCATATAATTGTTAAGAAAAGCGATAATTTATTCATATAATTGTTTAGTAATAATTATATAACGTAATTATTTAGGTGAAGGTTTAAACAAGATAATAAATTCACGTGTAATAAAATTCTTAGTGGGTTTCTTTTGCATATAATTACACACGACAAGAATAATCATAGAATAATTATATACTTAACCTATAATCTTATTTGCATATATTTAAAAGTGCTTATATATCATGTGAAGAAATTTGCATCTAAAGGATTAAGTTTGTAGGCCTATAGAATATTAAATTTATTGGGCTTATATTTTGGTGATATTAGCATATATATTAGGCCTATATTTTTTGGGTTAGGTTAGGTTAGGTTAGCGTATAATATAGCAACATATTTTTGGGGAGATATTATAAAAGGGTTACGATTATAAGGTAGTGATTTAAACTGTAGGCCATATTATAATTTATATTATTGCGGTGATTATGGGGAAAGGGGAGGAGTTAAGGGGAAAAGGGGAGGAGTTAAGGGGAAAGGGGAGGAGTTAAGGGGAAAAGACGAGTTAAGGGGTGAGGGGAGGAGTTAAGGGGAAAAGGGAAGGGATAAAGGAGGGACGGGAAATTTTAAGGGGGAAGTCTTAAGGGGTAAATGAGAAGAGTTAATAGTTAAGGGGAACTATTAAGGGGGATTAATAGTTTTAAGGGGTGTCAGGAGTTAATGTCAACACTCAGGATCGACGATAGTGTTCAGATCAATTCGAATTATTTGCATATTATTAAAGAGTTGTCGGTTGGGGGGGGGGGGAAACCCTTTAACAGGAGGGGGAGGAGAAAGGGATTAAGGAAACTAATTGTCATTGGTGATTAGAACGTCTGGTGGTAAAATAATTAGCCAATCAGATTTAAAGTGATTTGGCCAGTTTTAAATTCTATCCCGGGGCAGTGAAGGGTCAGTCAGTGTGCGACAGCTTTAGTGGTATATGTTGTTTTGAGCGTTTAAAATGGGATATATCTTCCTATCCTGAGTATATTCGTGGTTATATCGTGAGAATATACTAACTGTTGGTATATCGTCCACATTATCCGGAGCATATTCGTGGTTATATCGTGAGAATATACTAACTGTTGGTATATCGTCCACATTATCCGGAGCATATTCGTGGTTATATCGTGAGAATATACTAACTGTTGGTATATCGTCCACATTATCCGGAGCATATTCGTGGATATACCCAAGGAACATAAATTAACCTAAACTGGTATAACTTCAAGACTTACGAATATACATTAAAAATATACTAACTACCCAAAGTATATCCATGTTTATACGATGCGAATATACCAAACATACCTCCCCGTATATAAAGTTTGAATTACAGTTAAAAGTATATTCAAATTATAAACACCAGAATGATGTTATACTTTGAGTTTGTCGGTGAAGATCATAACAAACTATTAAAACTTTGGTGTTAATGGGAAAATATTATAATTTGATATGAGGAAAGTTTACGGTGTTATTTTTTTTAAGTGATTTCATTTTATTTTTTTATTAAAGGGGTTAGGTTAGGTTAGGTTAATTTAGGTTAGGTTAGGTTAATTTTACGTTAGGTTTGGTTAGGTTAATTTAGGTTAGGTTTGGTTAGGTTAGGTTAGGTTATTTTAGGCTAGGTTAGATTAATTTAGGTTAGGCTTAGGTTAATTTACGTTAGGTATAGTTAGGTTAATTTGGGTTAGGTTAAGTTAGTAACAGAATAATATAACTGTGGTCTTAAGGCGAATAAAACACATAGGTATTAATTAACGATATTTACGGGGATGGAGAGCAGTAGTTTGGTCCGACGCAACACCTCACAACACACCAACGCAACACAATTACACAAAACAACTATCACAAGGCTGTAGATATGTTGTAAAATAGTTGTTAATGAGTTACTTATATATTATGATGTTATTTTGGAGTTTGAGGGAAGTAGCGTGTGTACTTACCGTCACTGTCGTACGTTGGGTGGCTGTGGCACTGGTCATCAACACGTACACGTGGTCTTCGCTAGGGCACTGTACACACACACACACACACACACATAAATATATATATATGTACACCCCTTGTCTTTATCGGTCACTATGTCGTTTGTGTGTGTGTGTGCGTAATCTAAAACGGCGGGCGCGTGTAGGTGTATATGTGTGTGTGTGTGTGTGTGTGTTTGTGTGTGTGGTGGTGGCAAGGTCTGTGTGCACGTCAGTCTAGCGGCGGCACGCACACACGGTAACACACTGAGGCTCGCGCTGCCCAGCCACGATCCTGTCAACACTGAGCTCTACAATCAGAGTCCATTTATTTATCTAAAATACCCAACACACACACACACACACACCTCTGCGCTCAGCCACCCTCCGACATTTTGCACATACCGGCCCCGCCCACCATCACTCGCTGGCCAATCAACGCGCCGACTGAGGGGAGGCCTGGAATTTAATAGCGGGCGGACCAATGAGCGCAGTTGGCCCCGCCCATTGGCTGTGACAGTAGCGAGTAGTGGGCGAGGAGGAGGACAGTCGCGGTGATGCTGTGGGAGGGGAATGTGCTCATAGGCCCAGCTCCCGCCACCATGATTTATCGATATCAACACAGACCATCATGTTATCTTATCTGAGGGGCCATGAACCCTCACAACATGATAACACAATAATACATCACAACAACACAATAATACATCGCAACACAATGATACAAAATCACAACTCAATAATACAACATCATAACACAATGATACAACAGCAACACAACAATACAACTTGATAATACAACAATACAACTTGATAATACAACAACACAACAATACAACAATACAGCATGATAATACAACAACACAACATGATAATACAACAACACAACATGATAATACAACACAACAACATAATACAACAATACAACATGATAATACAACAATACAACATAATACAACAACACAACATGATAATACAACAACACAACATGATAATACAACAACACAACATGATAATACAACAATACAACATGATAATACAATACAACATGATAATACAACAATACAACATGATAATACAACACAACATGATAATACAACATCACAACATGATAATACAACAACACAACATGATAATACAACAACACAACATGATAATACAAGACAACATGATAATACAACACAACAATACAACACCACAACATGATAATACAACAACACAACATGATAATACAACAATACAACATGATAATACAACATCACAACATGATAATACAACATCACAACATGATAATACAACACAACATGATAATACAACACCACAACATGATAATACAACAACACAACAATACAACATGATAATACAACAACACAACATGATAATACAACAACACAACATGATAATACAACAACACAACATGATAATACAACAATACAACATGATAATACAACATCACAACATGATAATACAACAACACAACATGATAATACAACAACACAACATGATAATACAACAACACAACATGATAATACAACAGTACAACAATACAACATGATAATACAACAATACAACATGATAATACAACATCACAACATGATAATACAACACAACATGATAATACAACAACACAACATGATAATACAACAACACAACATGATAATACAACAACACAACAATACAACATGATAATACAATATCACAACACAATAATGCAACAATACAACATGATAATACAACACAACAACACAACATGATAATACAACACCACAACATGATAATACAACAACACAACAATACAACATGATAATACAACATGATAATACAACAACACAACATGATAATACAACAACACAACATGATAATACAACAACACAACATGATAATACAACAACACAACATGATAATACAACAATACAACAATACAACATGATAATACAACATGATAATACAACAACACAACATGATAATACAACAATACAACATGATAATACAACAACACAACATGATAATACAACAACACAACATGATAATACAACAACACAACATGATAATACAACAATACAACATGATAAACAACAACACAGCAATACAACATGATAAT
>CAUDMG010001393.1:837500-1010000 GCA_958450375.1 Homarus gammarus
GGAGATGAATGGAAGGGAATTGGATAGACAGATAGATAGATACAGTAGATAGATAGATAGATAGATAAACATTCCACCAAGACACTATCCCACCAGCACGTCCTTCCACTAAATATCACTGGACGTTATGCTATCCTCTCATTCACGCACATTGCTGTTTCCTGGATGTCCATTCTCTTGAGTCTAGTGTGCCCTTCATCCCATACTTCCATCTCTTTTGGGGTTTTTCTCCTCTTCCCTTTACTATTCACCGCTTGGTCATGTTATTTACCAGTGTTTCTCTTCCCATACTCTCAATATATCGATACAACTTGGGGTACTTCTTCCATTTTATCTCTATTTAAAGGTGTCTCTCTCTCTCTCTCTCTCTCTCTCTCTCTCTCTCTCTCTCTCTCTCTCTCTCTCTCTCTCTCTCAGCCATCATGACTCGTCGTTTACCTCATGGTTTAGTCTCCCTGCATGATAAAAACCTTTGGACACAATTCAACAGTTCCCCCCATTTATTTCGTCATGTTTTTTTTTAAGTACTTTCTACATTGCTTTTCTCTTTGGTTTTTCTTCTTCTAATTCTATAAATACCACAAACAAATTCTTCCCCTCGTGTAGGTATTTTTTTTTCACTCTCACTCACTCACTCACTCACTCATGTCTTCTAACACACTCACACACACTTGATCCACACACCCTTTTCTGTATTCACGTTGATCTTCCCTTAATACGCTCTCTGTTTTTCTTATTCTCCACCACACACTTTTCCAGGCAGGTATTTAGTCAACACAAGTTATCACTTTATAGTTTTTTCTCAGTAGTAATTATACCACAGATTTTTCTCGGGTATATAATCAAGACTATAGTTATTCCTCTATAATTGTGATGTTTATATTTATCAGATTTTTTTTTTTTCATACATGGGGATGATATTTGCTATGTCATCGTTTACATATTCTCACGTAGAAAACTGATAATAATAAAACAGTTTTGGGTTGTGATAGGAGGTGGGTGGCCGGGGAGAACAGTTATTGAGAGAGACATCATCATCATCATCATTATAATCATCATCATCTTCATCATCATCATCATCATCATCATCGTGACAACAATCAGTAGCGGCAGCATCATCCTCGTCGTCAGCGGGGCGGCCACCAGCCCTGAGTCAGCACCTCTCTGGGACAAAGACTCCACTACCACCACTACCACGGTCCCCCGCTGACGGCTATCTACGGGGGTCTCTCTCTCTCTCTCTCTCTCTCTCTCTCTCTCTCTCTCTCTCTCTCTCTCTCTCTCTCTCTCTCTCTCTCTCCAATTTCCTCCGTCGCTTTCTTCCCTCCGATCAACATCCTTCCTCAGTCGTCTTCCACTTCTCTGCCTCTCTCCTTGACTACGTCCTCTCTTCCTCCTCCTCTTTACTCCCTGTCTGCGCCATGTTTCTCCTTCCTTCTCTTCCCCCTCCTCCTCTTCCTCTCCCCTCCTCACCCCTCCTCACCCCCTGCAGGCCCGATCAAGTCCCGGATTGAAGAATAAAAGGAAAAGAGAACCGTCTTGGTGGCTGCCCAACTCAGCGAAACCCAGCAAAAGACACGTCCGCCCCCCCCGCCCAAGTGCCCCGCCCTGATGCACACCTCGGATGCGACACACAGACAGGGACAAGATTATTTTTCCGTAGTCCCCCCTGCTGCTCGGATTCCATTGAATAAAGTGCGGGTATTTTAGGGTTTGTGGTGAGTGCGAGGGGAGGATTTTGGGTGAGTGTGTGTGTGTGTGTGTGTGTGTGTGAAAGAGAGAAAGAGAGAGAGAGAGAGAGAGAGAGAGAGACTATGCAAAACTGGGTTAGTCTTCCTGGAGTGTTATGGCGTCACTGGGTAAAGTCTACCATGCACATCTTTCTACTCTCAATCTACCTCTCTCACTTCTTCCACCTCTCACGCCACCTAACCCAACCTCTCTCTACTCTCGCTCCACCACTGTCAACCCTCCCAGCTCTCACTCCACCTCTCACTCCATCTCTCCCTCTCTCTCTTTCACCGCCACGTCAGCTTTCCCTACCCTCGTGACCCCTAAGAAATCTGTGTTGACGTCTAGCATATTTAAAGAGTTCATTTATATAGTTTTCTCTCTCTCTCTCTCTCTCTCTCTCTCTCTCTCTCTCTCTCTCTCTCTCTCTCTCTCTCTCTCTCTCTCTCTCTCTCTCTCCCCCCTACACCACCTATTTCTTCTGTCTGTGTTCTGTCTATCTGTCTGTGTTTTGGTACCCATTACAACTGGCACCCATTACAACTGGCACCCATTACAACTGGCACCCATTACAACTGGTACCCATTACAACTGGCACCCATTACAACTGGCACCCAATAGAACTGGCACCCATTACAACTGGCACCCATTACAACTGGCACCCATTACAACCGGCACCCATTACAACTGGTACCCATTACAACTGGCACCCATTACAACTGGCACCCATTACAACTGGCACCCATTACAACTGGCACCCATTACAACTGGCACCCAATAGAACTGGCACCCATTACAACTGGCACCCATTACAACTGGCACCCAATAGAACTGGCACCCATTACAACTGGCACCCATTACAACTGGCACCCATTACAACTAGTACCCATTACAACTGGCACCCATTACAACTGGCACCCATTACAACTGGTACCCATTACAACTGGCACCCATTACAACTGGCACCCATTATAACTGGCACCCATTACAACTGGCACCCATTACAACTGGCACCCATTACAACTGGTACTCATTACAACTGGCACCCATTACAACTGGTACTCATTACAACTGGTACCCATTAGAACTGGCACCCATTAGAACTGGCACCCATTACAACTGGCACCCATTAGAACTAGCACCCATTAAAACTGGTACCCATTAGAACTAAGACCCATTAGAACTGACACCCATTAGAACTGGCACCCATTAAAACTGGAACCCATTAGAACTGACACCCATTAGAACTAAGACCCATTAGAACTGGCACCCATTAGAACTAAAACCCAATAGAACTGGCACCCATTAGAACTGGAACCCATAAAAACTGAAATCCATTAGAAATGAAATCTATTAGAGCTGGCACCCATTAGAACTGGTACCCATTAGAAATAAGACCCATTAGAACTAGTACCCATTAGAACTGACACCCATTAGAACTGACGCCCATTAGAACTAAGACCCATTAGAACTGATACCCATTAGAACTAAGACCCATTAGAACTGGCACCCATTGAAATCGGCACCCACGCACCCATTAGAACTAGCACCCATTAGAACCGACACCCATTAGAACTGCCACCCATTAGAACTAGCACCCATTAGAACTAGCACCCATTAGAACTGGCACCCATTAGAACTGGCACCCATTATTTCCCGTCTGTGGCTCTTGGTCTGTGTGGGGGCGCCTCTAGGAGTGTCCCTTGTGTCTGTCTGCCTGTCTGTCTGCATGTAGTTCTCCCAGTGCCTGATAAAACAGACAGGCGTGTATGTCTGTATGTCTGTCTGCATGAAGTTCCTCCAGTGCATGTCAAGACAGACACTATTGCATGGCTGTATGTCTACCTGCATGAACCCTCCTCCCTCCCCCCCCCCCCCCCGTTAGGAGAATAAGCTTGTGTGTGGGTGACTTGTAAACCTTACATCACCCGGAAGTAATAATAGGAAGTGGTATTGTTTATAATGGAGTGATTCTGTTTAAAGACACACACACACACACACACACATCACTACTTCATGTCCACTTCTGACTTATAGAGAGCCCGGCACCTCCCTCCCTCCCTCCCCTTCCACCACCAGCATGACCCTCCACCCTGTCACCATCCCTCCACACCATCACCATCCCTCCACACCATCCAGAAACACTGTACCAACCCCACCTTCTCCTTCCCCTCACCCTGCACCAACCCCACCACCTCTTACTCCCCTCCCTGCTCCACTACCACCTCCTCTCCCCTACACCTCCTCCCTTTCCCCCCTCCCCCACTACCTCCCCCAGGGCGACAGCGTGGGAGAGCGGAGAGCCTCAAAGCTCACTAATAGCTGTCGTGTTATGGGTGAGAGTGGCAGGCTGGCTGGTGGGTGGCGCTGTTGTCGTAGTGTCATCCGCTGGTGTGTGTGTGTGTGTGTGTGTGTGTGTGTGTGTGTGTGTACTGTTATGCTTTACTTGTCGTATATACTTCCTCGTCCGCCTCCATCGTATGCCCATTATGCCATTCCATGCCCTCCTGCCTCTCCTCCTCTAAATGCCGTTTCCCCTCTTCTCTAACCCCCCTCCTCCTCCTCCCCCCACCAGCGCCCGTAGCTACCTCAGTGCGGGCTGTTGAGATCCGTTGGCGGTGAGGTTGACATGATAATGAAGAGGTGTGCCATTTGACGTGGTGGCCGACCACTCCCCCGGGCTGTGGCCTGTTGACGCCCCCTGTACTGGGGGTGTAGTAGGTCCTCACCCCAGCACTAGGGGTCTAGGAGGTCCTCACCTCAGCACCAGGGGTCTAGGAGGTCCTCACCCCAGCA
Organism: Homarus gammarus; assembly: GCA_958450375.1. NCBI lineage: Eukaryota > Metazoa > Arthropoda > Malacostraca > Decapoda > Nephropidae > Homarus > Homarus gammarus. The sequence goes on from CAUDMG010001393.1 coordinate 842,028, forward strand.
CCAGGGGTCTAGGAGGTCCTCACCCCTGCCACCCCAGCACCAGGGGGTCTAGGAGGACCTTACCCCAGCATCAGGGGTCTAGGAGGTCCTCACCTCTGCACCAGGGGTCTAAGAGATCCTCACCCCAGCCACCCCAGCACCAGGGGTCTAGGAGGACCTTACCCCAGCATCAGGGGTCTAGGAGGTTCACACCCCAGTACCAGGGGTCTAAGAGATCCTCACCCCAGCCACCCCAGCACCAGGGGTCTAGGAGGACCTTACCCCAACATTAGGGGTCTAGGAGGTCATCACCCCAGCACCAGGGGTCTAGGAGGTCCTCACCCCATCACCAGGGGTCTCGGAGGTCCTCACCCCAGTAGCAGGGGTCTAAGAGATCCTCACCCCAGCACCAGGGGTCTAGGAGATCTTCACCCCAGCAACAAGGGTTTAGGAGGTCCTCACCTCAGCACCAGGGGTCTAGGAGGTCCTCACCCCAGTACCAGGGGTCTAAGAGATCCTCACCCCAGCACCAGGGGTCTAGGAGGTCCTCACCCCAGCACCAGGGGTCTAGGAGGTCTTTCGTCTCGGGTCAGAACACTTTCTTAAATTCAATATTTATGTTACTGTCGGCGACCAGCTGGCGTGTTAACCCGGCCTGAGAGAGAGAGAGAGACTCTTTACACTAGCAACATGACCATCATCTCCCTGGTCCAGGACGACTATCGCCATCTTCCATTAGTGTGTTATCACAGATAGCGTCGAGGCAGCAGGAGGCGACGACGAGGGACACGGAGGTTTCTTAGGAGCACAGATCCTATCACGGGGGGTCCTTTGGTGCCTCTGTCCCAGGACCCATTATGCAAGGAGAGGGCAGCGAGGGGCTTCCATGGTACACAGAAGACGACACTTACAGAGGATCTATCGGCGACGCAGCAGGAGGCAAAGTCGGGGAGGGGGGATTCGTGCCTCTCCTACTGGATATATTATACCGGGAGAGCTTGTAAGGACAGAGAAACGGTATAAGGACAGCGAGGGGCGTCCATGGCAAAGGACACGACTTCAACAGAGGATCCATCGGTGACGCAGCAGGAGACATCGTCGAAGGGCCTTGCTGCCTCTCTCCCAGTCCCCTATTATCCTGGGAGAGGGTATAAGGGCAGCGAGGGGCGTCAACGGCACATTAGCCATGACTTCGACAGAGGATCCATCGAGGACCCAGCAGGGGGCGTCGTGAAGGCCCAGTCAGCGGAGTGGGTCTCAGTGTGGTGGTGCTCCCAGGCCCTGCTGGGGGCACGACAAGATCTAGGGGGGCGGCCACAGGGATTTCATCAGTCGCGGGGTGCCTGAACACTCCCCAGGAGGCTGGTGGCAGGGGGCGGGGAAGGAGGAGGGGCGCTGGGGTGGGAAAGTGGTCCTCTTGGTGCTGTAGGATCCTGTAGGGGAATGGGCAGCACTTACCCCAGCTGGGCGCCCTCCGACCTGGCTAGCAGGGATGAAGAGGCTAGGGCCTGGTTGGGCGCCCCTGGGAGGGAGCAGTGGGCGTGTGGGCGGTGAGGGTGGGTAAGTGGTGCCACCCACAGTGCCAGCTGCCCCGTCACCGTCAAGTGGGCTGCGACTCACTCATTCAACCTCAACCCATAATAACACGAGTTAAAACAACAGCTGTACATTTATGATACGCCACACTGCACTCACTCTCTCTCTCTCTCGCTCTCTTCCCACTATACTATTACCTCACTTTCCTTACCCATTATATCACCATTCGTTTCTCCTCATACTCTCACCTTACCTCACCATACAACTCCATCGTCATTACCATCACTGTCACCCTCCAGCCATCATCATCAACCACATCATCCAATTATTTTCTCTCCTTTTTCACTCATTTTTGGAACCCCGTGACGTCAGAACACCACCACTTGACAGACATATTCTTCACAAAGGATTTAATATCACATAAAAGTCCCCAAACTGTGGTATTTTAGTCGTCGATTTAAGTTTGGATTTGTGTGTTTTTATTATTTTGTCGAATTTTTGTTTTGTTTATTTGTGATTTATTTGTGTTTGTGGGATTTTAGGGGAGTGATATTTTTTTATTATCCAACTTTTAAAATAACTAAAAATCCTTTATCCACCGCTAAAATCCCCTTAACATAAAACAAAACCCTTTATCTCCCCTTAAAAAAACCCTTACCATAAACACCAACCCCATATCTTCCCCTAAAACCCCTTAAAAACCCCTTAACATAAACACAAACCCCTAAACCGAACCCTAAAAAAAATAAAACGATTATCTCCCTATCCCTACGTATAGCCTCTCTGCCTTTGAGTCTTTTTACGGGAGAAATGCGGAAATTCCTGTTTACATTGGGCCTGTGGTAATGGCCTATTGTCAATCACCCCCAAAAGGGACCCTGTCTATAATTCATAAATTCCTGGATATCTCACACAATTTAAGCCCCACGTGTGTGCCTTCCTTACATACCTCTTGGGGGGGGGGGGGAGGTAAGGAGGAAGGAAAGAGAGGAGGAGAAGGGAGAATGATTATGATGAGAGGGGAAGGACGAGGAGGAAGTCGCCAAGTTGGTTACCTGAGATACAGCGCGCGCGGGGGTCATTGTTTGGCGCCAAGTTTGAATATATTTCTTTCTTTCTTTCTTTCTTTCTTTCTTTCTTTCTTTCTTTCTTTCTTATTCTATTTCCTATGCTATATATTTCTTCTTCTTTATCACTTCCTTCTAGTCATTTTCCTTCATGTCATCATTATAATCCTTCTCTCTCACCTCTTATATACCACCTTTACTTCTTTCTTCCCATCTCCCCCTTTTACTCTTCCTTATATTGCTATCTATCCTTCTCTTCCTCTCGTTCTTCCTTCCTCTGTCTTTCTCTCCCATCTACGTGTACTTGATCATTGCCTCGCTTTACGCACACCTCTCTCTCTCTCTCTCTCTCTCTCTCTCTCTCTCTCTCTCTCTCTCTTGCAGCTGTGAATCACTTCCTCTTGCCTGACCTGACCACCGCCTTCACCTCCACACGTGCCATCCTTAAAGACAGGTAAATCCCACCCTTATATCCTAAATCTATAAAAGTCATATTACCGTAATATATATACGTGCGCTACCACCCTTAAAGCTAGGTAAATCTCGACCTTATATCCAAAAGCCATAAGAGTCATATTACCATAGTCATATACACAAACACGCTTCCACCTTCTACACGTGGCACATACTGGAGCCACGCGCCTTCAACCCCGCTATTACGAACCCCCGTATATAAAACCTCTTTAAAACAAACTCATCCTTCCTCAAATATCAACAATACAGAATTAACATAAATTTTGGTTGTTTATCATTATTAGATCGATGTTTGTTAGACAAGGTTAGATATAGAGGTGTTAGGAAGGAGGGAGGGAGGAAGGAAGGAAGGAGGGAAGGAAGGAATGTAAGGAGGAAGGAGAGGGAGAGATGAATGGGGTGTAACAGGAGATGAGTGAATGTAGAATAGATCACTCGGGGATGAGTTAGTGATGAATCTTTCTTATTCATCCCGATGCAGGACTTGTCCGCATCACGACAGGGGGTGGGGAGGCGGTGATGGGGGGGGGTGATAGGTGATGGGGAGGGGTGATAGGTGGAGGGGGAGGGGTGATAGGTGATGGGGAGGGGTGATAGGTGGAGGGGGAGGGGTGATAGGTGATGGGGAGGGGTGATAGGGTAGAGGGGGAGGGGTGATAGGTGATGGGGAGGGGTGATAGGTGATGAGGAGGGGTGATAGGTGGAGGGGGAGGGGTGATAGGTGATGGGTAGGGGTGATAGGTGGAGGGGGAGGGGTGATAGGTGATGAGGAGGGGTGATAGGGTAGAGGGGATTTACCGGTGGAATTTGCGCTGCCGGAAGTGTGGTTACTCGTTGGCGCTTCTTGTGTTATCGGGTGAGTGACGGTGTTATCGGGTGAGTGACGGTGTTATCAGCGGGGAGTGACGGTGTTATCGGGTGAGTGACGGTGTTATCGTGTGAGTGACGGTGTTATCGGGTGAGTGACGGTGTTATCAGCGGGGAGTGACGGTGTTATCGTGTGAGTGACGGTGTTATCGGGTGAGTGACGGTGTTATCAGCGGGGAGTGACGGTGTTATCGGGTGAGTGACGGTGTTATCGTGTGAGTGACGGTGTTATCGGGTGAGTGACGGTGTTATCAGCGGGGAGTGACGGTGTTATCTTGTGAGTGACGGTGTTATCGGGTGAGTGACGGTGTTATCAGCGGGGAGTGACGGTGTTATCGGGTGAGTGACGGTGTTATCGGCAGGGAGTGACGGTGTTATCGGGCGAGTGACGGTGTTATCGGGTGAGTGACGGTGTTATCAGCGGGGAGTGACGGTGTTATCGTGTGAGTGACGGTGTTATCGGGTGAGTGACGGTGTTATCGGCAGGGAGCGACTGGTTAACTCTTTATCTTGTTTACATCGTAGTGTAGGACTAACGGGGGGAGAAGGACAAGGAGGTAGGGAGGAAGAGAAGAGGAGGCTGAGAGAAGGAGGAAGAGGCCAAAGGAGGAGGAAGAGGCCAAGAGGAGGAGGAAGAGGCCAAGAGGAGGAAGAAGAGGCCAAGAGGAGGAGGAAGAGGCCAAGAGGAGGAGGAAGAGGCCAGGAGGAGGAAGAAGAGGCCAAGAGGAGGAGGAAGAGGCCAAGAGGAGGAGGAAGAAGAGGCCGGGAGGAGAAGGAAGAAGAAGCCAAGAAGAGGAGGAAGAGGCCAAAAGGAGAAGGAGGAGGAAGCCGAGAAAAGGAGGTAAAGGCAGAGAGACCAAGAGGAAGAAAAGGAGGCAAGAAGACCAAGAGGAATAGAAGGAATAGGTAAAGGAAGAGGAGGAGGCCAGGAGGGAGAGGTGTTGTCATCAGTGTGTGTGTGTGTGTGTGTGTGTGTGCCCGCCATAATGTCCTAATATGTGTGAGTGTATGGGAGGGTCTGTTCCTATTATCACCCTCGCCCACTCATTCCATTCACCTCTTATTATCGCCTATTTTGTCCTGTTTACTCCGTTTATTCGCCTTCTTTATCTTCTTTTAGAGTTTTCTCGTTTTTCCCCCATTTTCAGTTATTTAAAATTGTCATCTTTCGGGAAATTTCGTTTATTTTTTTTTTCGTTTCTCTTCTATGTATATATTATAATTTTTATTGTTTTGTTTTTATTTCCAAATACTTGAGGTGCAGTAAGTTTTGTGGTCGTTTATTTACAGTATTTCCTAATTTCAGTAACATCATCGTCTAAGTGTTTCAGAATTTATCGTCCCATCGCGGAAAGAATCAAAAGCAATTTATTCTATTGTTTTGGCGACGACAGTAGCCGTTGGATAGCCAAGTTCATCAAAATAACGCGCCAACTCCCACACAAGGCGCCAAGATAGTGTCAAGCCGCTGTTGTCATTATATCTTATATCCATATCTATTTTACTGTTAGGATAGATCTTAATGGCCTTTGACGTCGTGTTTCTTCCGCCTCGATGTGACGAATTGGCGGATGGTCGGGGGTCACAACACGCCAGCCATTGTCCAAAGCCAAATCCAATTACGTCGGTCGCCGGGAATCGGACACTCACTCCTCCGTCTTATTTACTCTGGCTCTGGCAACGACTTCGCGTTTCATCCCTTTTTGTGAATTATTGCTAGAATTTACTAACAGAATAATCCTATAAATATTTCTAATCTACAAAAATATATACCTTTAACCAGACTACATAAAGGTAATATTGTATTTGTTAGGATTGATAAAATTTTGTGGTTGCCAGTGAAGGGTTTTGAAAAATTTGGCGGTAAATTGTGGCGTTGGTGTGTGATGAACGTCCAGCCTGGCGGTGATCGACCTCTTAGGCGCGTCCGCTTCTCATTATTTTCCCATCCTGGAGTTTATCAGGCAATATCTTCCCCTGTTACCGCTACTTACTCGCTCTCTTAGTTTCTTCTAGCTGCTGTTGGCGGGTTTTAAAATGTCTTGTGGCTGTATGAAGTTGTTCCTGGCGGTTTTAGGCTGTACTGGGCTATTATTGACTGTTTTTAGCTGTAAAAGGCTGTTCTTGGTGGTTTTAAGCTGTAAAAAGCTGTTCTTGGTGGTTTTAAGCTGTACTATTCTGTTCTTTGCGGTTTTAAGCTGTAGGAGGCTTTTCTTGGCAATTTTTAAGCTTTCGTTCGTTGTTCTTGGTGGTTTTAAGCTCTCGTAAGCTGTTCTTGGCTATTTTGAACACTTCTTGGAGAATCGTTTGTGGTTTTAATCTGTCGCAGCATAACCTCAGTGATCTTAAGCTTTCTGAGATTATTCCAAACTCCTCTCAACCTCTAATTGGTCAAGAATGAGGGGACAGTTCAGCCAATCAGAGTATCTCCCATTTCTCGTTCAATGTTAGATCAGAATTAGTGAGTTTTGAGTGTGAGAGAGTGAGAGAGAGAGAGCAATGAGTGTGTCAGTGCGTTGAGTGTGCCAGTGCATTGAGTGCGTCAGTGCGTTGAGTGAGACAGTGCGTTGAGTGCCAGTGCATTGAGTGTCATTGCGTTGAATCTGTCAGTGCATTGAGTGTGTTAGTACATTGAGTGCGTCAGTGCGTTGAGAGAGAGACAGTGCGTTGAGTGTGTCTCCGTGACCCTTGAAACTGTCAGGGTGGAAACATTCAGCTGAGGAAGTATGTAGAGTGGCGTCATCTGAGGCAGTTAGAAGAATAATTTACAACATCAAAGACTTACTGGAGAGGCGAGGCTGAGAGAGATCTGGGGGGGAGGGGGAGGAGGGGGAGAGAGAAGGAGGGGAAGGAGAGAAGGGGAGATGGGGGAGGAAACGGAGGGGAAGAAAGAGGGAGAGGGGGAGGAGAGAGAAAGTAGGTGGAGGTGTACTTGACTCCCACCCCTCCTTCATCCCCCTCTCCTCCTCCCCCTCCCCATGTCACGTTACAGCCTACACACACACACACACACACACACACACACACAGTATATATTTTATTTTATTTTTTATTTTGTCAGTAATAACAATCATGTTTTTTTTAGATGACATTCCTTGAGTACGATCACTTAACCTCATTTGTCATCATACTCAAGGAAATAAGTTATCATACTCAAGGGGTTAAATCATCATACTCAAGGGGTTAAATCATCATACTCAAGGGGTTAAATCATCATACTCAAGGGGTTAAATCATCATACTCAAGGGGTTAAATCATCACACTCAAGGGGTTAAATCATCACACTCAAGAGGTTAAATCATCATACTCAAGGGGTTCAATCACCATACTCAAGGGGTTAAATCATCATACTCAAGAGGTTAAATCATCACACTCAAGGGGTTAAATCATCATACTCAAGGGGTTAAATCATCATACTCAAGAGGTTAAATCATCACACTCAAGGGGTTAAATCATCACACTCAAGGGGTTAAATCATCACACTCAAGGGGTTAAATCATCACACTCAAGGGGTTAAATCATCACACTCAAGGGGTTAAATCATCACACTCAAGGGGTTAAATCATCATACTCAAGGGGTTAAATCATCACACTCAAGGGGTTAAATCATCACACTCAAGGGGTTAAATCATCACACTCAAGGGGTTAAATCATCACACTCAAGGGGTTAAATCATCACACTCAAGGGGTTAAATCATCATACTCAAGGGGTTAAATCATCACACTCAAGGGGTTAAATCATCATACTCAAGAGGTTAAATCATCACACGCAAGGGGTTAAATCATCACACTCAAGGGGTTAAATCATCATACTCAAGAGGTTAAGTAATATATAATTTTACTGTTAAAATTAATAAAAAATTTACTTAATTTAGTTTAATAATTATCTAAGACATAATTTTAAATATAATAAACATAATTAAATAGAATTATATAGATGGTTAAGGCCACACATGAAGATAGATAGATAGATAGATCGATAGATAGAAGGAGAAAGCTCTGACCACCTCACTTGACCTCTTCCCTCCCTCCCTCTCTCCTTTCCCTTCCTTCCTCTCTTCTCTCCCTCTTTCTTTCTTTCTCTCTCCTTTACCTTCTTTCCATTTCTCTCCCCCTCCTTCTCTCCCTCCGTCCGTCCTTTCTTCCTTCATTCTTTCCCTCTTTCAGACTAATTTTAAGACGAAGGGGGAAAAGAAGGAGTGAAAGAAGAGGAAGGAAAGAGAGGGAGGAAAGAGAGATAGAGAGAGAGAGAGAGAGAGAGAGAGAGAGAGAGAGAGGTAGGTGGGGGCGTAAAGTGTCTTGAAGGAATCGTAGAGACCACCAGAGAGACAGTAGCAGGACGGGGCTGGGCGGGGCCTGGGTGGGGCATGGCGGGGGCTGGGTGGGGCATGGCGGGGCTGGGCGGGGGCTGGGTGGGGCTGGGTGGGGCGAGAGACTGCAGGAGATAATGTCAAGGAGATTTCAGACAGGCAGATGGACAGAGAGACAGACAGACAGACAGACAGACAGCAGGACATGATTGGGCAAGGAGGAGTCCACAGAGAAGAGATGCCAGAGAGACAGACAGCAGGATGGGGCGGAGCGGGGCGGGGCGGGGCGGGATAAGGGCTTGGAGGCAGCGGGGCACTGAGCCATCATCCGCCCCGCCTGCCGACACCGAAGCACCTCTCAAGAGCTCTTCTAGTTTTCCCACACAAAGGTTCTCGTGAGCCTTTGACAGCTCATGCTTATAATGAGCAAAGTCGGAGGATGTGGAGAGGAGCAGGCCGGTCATGGCTCCCTTTGTACCTCAAGTCCCCCTTAATTATTTTGGATTCTTAGAGAGGACACGCGCGCCCAGCTCAACACGCCGAGGGTTGCGAGCTGGTCCAGGCTTGCCACCTGTCTAGTCTTTTGACCTTCTGAATGTTGTGTGATATCCGTCTTCTTATGCTGATAATCCCTCTGTTATATGTTGAGTTGTATGTGTATTTACTGGCATGTGGTTTGTTTATGTGTATGCGTAGTAGTTCTTTGATAATGGAGAGTGTTGTTGTTCCCGTAGTGAAGGTGTTTGGTGGTGTGGGTTGGCAGTCCTGAGGCGGCAGGGTGTCGCAGTAAGAGACGCGGGGACAAAGACTGAAGAACGTTATTTATGGTCGTGATCTGAAGCTCCGCCTGAAAGAGAAACTTGTTATCCTCACTACCAGCAGCGGCGGCGGACTCGGGTGGTGGACCAAGAGGAGGAACCAGCCACCCCGCAAAAATAATTTAAGTCAGGAACGACTGTGGACTCCGAACTGGATCTTAGGGGCGCTAATCCACCTTCGGGATGCACGACACACTGATCAATACTCACTTCTCACCTGCATCACATTACGAGGATTCTGTCTTGTTGACATGTTTCTTGCACAAATGGAGGGAGACAGCATTGAGATAGAATTTCGCATATTCCTGTGAAACCTCCCCAAAAACTATTCACAGGTGTTGATATGTCAGGTTAGCAAAATCCTGGCGACCCGAACGCTCTCTCTCCATCACCCATTATTTGGTGAGGTCCTTCACAGCCCCCATCAGTAGAGAGGAGAGTTCAACGGCGCCCGTGATGAAACGCTGATGAAGTGATGATACACCTGTGGGACGTTTCTAGTTGTGACGATGATGAGGGGACGCAGGTGATCTGAAGGTGCCTCCCCCCCCCCCCCCCCCCCATCACCGCCCTCTACAGGAAAGAAAACGAGAAGTGGGTTGACTTGTTATCCATTGATGAGAGGACTGTGGCAGGATTCTCTTGAGGGAACACGTCCAGGGATCAGGTAAGAAACGGTTCTAGGTGTCATTCACTCTGGAAACCGCTCCTGGTGTTACGTGAAGAACTGTTCCTCGTGTTAGGTGAAGAACTGTTCCTGGTGTTAGGTGAAGAGCTGTTCCTGGTGTTACGTGAAGAACTGTTCCTGGTGTTACGTGAAGAACTGTTCCTGGTGTTAGGTGAAGAACTGTTCCTGGTGTTACGTGAAGAACTGTTCCTGGTGTTACATGAAGAACTGTTCCTGGTGTTACGTGAAGAGCTGTTCCTGGTATTACGTGAAGAACTGTTCCTGGTGTTAGGTGAAGAACTGTTCCTGGTGTTAGGTGAAGAACTGTTCCTGGTGTTACATGAAGAACTGTTCCTGGTGTTACGTGAAGAACTGTTCCTGGTGTTACGTGAAGAACTGTTCCTGGTGTTACGTGAAGAACTGTTCCTGGTGTTACGTGAAGAAGTTCCATGGCGTCACTTTAAAGGAACTTGCAGACGTCACTCAAAGGACTGTTCTAGGCGTCACTGTGGAATGTTCTTCACACAGTACTCAGTTACCTAAGATCATCACACTTGGAACTGGAAGAATTACTCAAGCAACAGAAGATAAATCTAGAGACGCTGTAGACCATCTTGAGGAACTGATGTCATCTCTTGAAGGAGTGTAGACCATCTTGAGGAAGTGATGTCATCTCTTGAAGGAGTGTAGACCATCTTGAGGAAGTGATGTCATCTCTTGAAGGAGTGTAGACCATCTTGAGGAACTGATGTCATCTCTTCAAGAAGTGTAGACCAAGAATTGAGGTCGATATTCCATTAACTGAAGTCATCTCACATAACCAAAACTGTCACTGAAAACACTTAATAATGATAACTTGAGAAACAAAAATAAAAGTTACCCAAGGAACTAAAAATACCGCCACGGGGAATTTAATTTACCCAAAATAAAAGATGAAAAGCGTTACAGAGACGTGAGCTGTGGCCGGGCACCAAGATATTGTGTGATGGCCGAGACTCGATGCATTTTACTATTTTTTTTAACTAGAAATCATTTATCTTTAATTTTTCATTTCCAAACAGATTTTTTTTTTCTTTTAGTTAATCAGTTAAATGTCTAAATTTCAAAGCCGTGATCGAAGTTAATTGAAAATGAATAGAAGATTCGGACAGGTGTAGATAAGGGGATTTATTTACCTCTCTTGATTAATTATATGTTTCTCGGGGGGGGGGGGGGTTGTTTATATTTGGTTTGATATGCTTATGTTAGGTTATGTAAGGTTAGATTAGATCAGTTCAGGTTAGGTTAGGTTAGGTTAGGTCAGGTCAAGTTAGCTTAGTTTAGGATATGCCAGATTAGACTTAGTTAGGTCAAATCAGGCCAGGTTAGGTTAGAGGAGGTCATATCAGGTAAAGGTACATCAGGCCAGTTTATGTCATGTCAAGCATCAGGTCTTAACAAACATCACGAAGAGAGAGAGGGAGAGAGAGAGAGAGAGAGAGAGAGAGAGAGAGAGAGAGAGAGAGAGAGAGAGCAATTTGCAGATAATTTGGTTTGGCCAAAAGGAGCAATGGGGGCTTGCCTCGGGACGACCTGGAGGACAAGGTGACGGGGTGGAGGACAAACTAGAGTGGTGGAGGACGAGCTGGAGGGGTGGAGGACGACCTAGAGTGGCACCTGTCGAGGGTTAGGAGTGGAGTGGGTGTGGGATCAACATCACACGCGCCGCTCCCTCCTCACCCCCTTGTTAGTGAGACACCCCCCCCCCCCCCCCCGGACAAGTGCCGGGCCAAGGCGGGGGAGAGGCAGAGTGAGAGTGATGATGAGGAAGAGTAAGACAACAAGATAAAGAAGAGATAAAGAATGAGGGAGGAAGTAATGCCTTGTTGAATAATGAATCTTGGCATTTGTTTATATTAACGAAATGTGAAATATGTCGAGTTTATTGTGCACCCCATACTCCTCCCATGAGTTGTAACGCGTAGGTGACAAAAGAAGCTTAGATAGGTTAGGTTAGGTCAGCTCAGGTCAGGTCACAAGGTCTTTATAAATTAGTGGACGTGTTCACTTTGTACAGAATGTGGTAACAGTTCCTAGAGAGTACAGGTACACAATGTACCTAGACAGTGCAGGTAGTGTTTTGGTAGCGTCAGTGTATGTGTGTGTGTGTGTGTGTATAGGAGTTAATGCACACACACACACACACACACTCTCTCTCTCTCTCTCTCTCTCTCTCTCTCTCTCTCTCTCTCTCTCTCTCTCTCTCTCTCTCTCTCTCTCTCTCTCTCTCATTATCCATCTTCCATCATATTAATCCAACCTTCATTTTCCCTCTCGTTCCTTCATCAACCTTCCCTCTAGTTACTGTATAATACAATAATACAATAATACAATAATATCCTCTCAACTACCATTTTCATCTTTGAACGTAAACAATTTATTTACAGCACAATACAACAGATACAACATATTACAGTGCTATTCAATACAACACTACACTACTCCGCAATACATTACCCTCCTAATGCATTAAGATACAATACAATACAAATGAATATATTAAAATACAACAGGTTTTCAGTACGATACATTGAAATACAACACAATACAATACTACTATAGATCACTTGGGGTTATGTTCTGACCTCACCCTGTAGGGATATAATACACCACGTGACCCCTGTGACCTGTGACCTCTGATCTCACGAACATGCACAGGTAAGGATGATGTCACAGGTAATCCCACGGTTATAGACAGACAAACAGACATCTCGAGAGAGGGAGGGTAGATGAGAGTGAGAGAGGAAGGGAGAATGGTGAGAAGGTAAGGAAGGAGGGGGTGATGAAAGTAGTGAGGAAGGAAGGAGTAAAGATTATGAGGAAATAAGGAAAAAAGTTGGTGTTGAAGGAAGTAAGATAGCGAGGGAAGGAGGGAGGGGCCCCGTCACACCTCCGCCAGTGTCCCCGCGACATACTCAAGAGGTTTTGATTTTCACTCACCTCATCAATGGCCTTCAACTCAACTTTCCGCGCGCTGGAACTTTTCAGATAATTTCGTCGCTCTTGCCTGCGGATGAGGAAAAAATCTGACTTTTTCTTACCCTTCCTTTAAGACACACGCCAACCCCGAGTACTTTCCCGGGTCGGAGGGCGTCTTGGTGAGGGTCGTCATCATGGAGCTGTGACGTGACTCCTCCTGGTGCCTCTGGCTCAACAAACGGGGTCGTGAGCGAGCTCTTGTGCCACCTTGAGCTAAGAGGCATCAGCGATGGTTGGCTAACGAAGCCAATATGCCCAAACCAACTCTTGTTCTAAGCCAAACTTGGAGTGTCTCGACGCCCGTCAGTTGGAAACGTGTCTGGCGTGTTGACAAGTGGAGGCCCCAGTCAGAGGGCCCTCCACACCCTTCTTCGGTAGGAGCGAGAGTCCCGCCTCACACCCACGCCCTCCTAGACCCTCCCGACTCCCAGGTGGAATAGCGTTCTGTTGCCCTCAACCAATGAATGCTTTGACATTTGTAAAGGTTGGTCCTCGGCGGGAATGATACTCGGCCTGCTCAATGGCTGCCCGTCCCACATCCTTCAGGTCTTATTACTTGTTACCCTCAGTGTGCTCGTGTATCTATCCTCCTCTCGCCTCACTCTTACCCAGTATAAGGTGTTGGCTGGGTCTTGTTACACATAAGTTAGCGTCAGTGGGATCATGATATACCTTCACCCAAGCTCATATACTTACACCAACTCTGCCAGACACCTCATACAACCTCTCGTCTTACTGCCATGAGGAATAATGTACCTAACTGATTGACTTACGATACAACACACACACAAAAGAATTACGTCAGATCCAGTCACGTAACATCAACCAAGGGAAAAATTAGTGTGCAGAATCTTTTGGAAAATATTCTGGACGTGTTTGGTAAAAGGTAAAGCGTTAGGATTACTGTTGTGTTTTACCGTAAGTCGACTTTGTAGTTGTATTCTCACGTCTTTACTTAGTAGTAGTAGTAGTAAGGATATTTAATATTAAGGTAATAAAATGGTGGTGAAGGTATGGCTATTGGAGGAGGCTGGAGAACCCCCCCCCCAAAAAAAAAAAAAAAAAAAAATAAAATAAAAAAGTAGTAGTAGTAAAAGTAGTAATAGTAGCAGTAGTAGTGGTGATGGTGAGGAGTTACTATCTCTTTGGAGTGGTGGTGGTGGTAGTACAGGTAGGAGTGGTGGTGAGGTTGGTGTCGACTGTCAATACTAATGATGGAAATCACTTGTCTTATTGGTCTTCGTTAATGAACCTACACCCTCTGTTACACCCACTTTTACACCCCACCTACACCCTCTGTTCCACCCCACCTACACCCTCTGTTACACCCCACCTACACCCTCTTGTTACACCCCACCTACACCCTCTGTTACACCCCGCCTACACCCTCTGTTACACCCCGCCTACACCCACTTTTACACCCCACCTACACCCTCTGTTACACCCCACCTACACCCTCTGTTACACCCCACCTACACCCTCTGTTACACCCCACCTACACCCTCTGTTACACCCCACCTACACCCTCTGTTACACCCCACCTACACCCTCTGTTACACCCCACCTACACCCTCTGTTACACCCCACCTACACCCTCTGTTACACCCCACCTACACCCACTGTTACACCCCACCTACACCCTCTGTTACACCCCACCTACACCCACTGTTACACCCCACCTACACCCTCTGTTACACCCCACCTACACCTTCTGTTACACCCCACCTACACCCACTGTAACACCTCACCTACACCCACATTATTCCCCTGAACCTGACCACTTGACCTCATTTGACCTGACCCTCCCAGTTTTTTCTCACATAACCTAACCATGCTAATCATTACCCAACCTAACCTAACCCCCAACCTCTCCCCGCCTAACCTAACCATCGACCTTGCTTGAAGTGACTAATTGTTTACACTTGTTTATATACGTGAAATATCTGTATACATGCTGAATTAATATGAATATGTATGATAGTGTATAAATTGAGTAGTATAAATTAGTGTCCATGTCAAGGGAGGATTTATCTAAGTTAGCCCTTTAATTTTATTTGTTTACCCCCGTTTTCTCTTTTATGTTTTCTGTTGATATGTTACACCGCTGGACTGTTTAGGCTATCGGTAATGTCTATGTTAGTTGTCAATAAAGATGATAGAACCCCCTTAAAGGTGTTTTACTCTATTGTATGTTGATGAATCTTATTGTTGTTGTGTAAATTCCATTGTAACTATTGCTGGGATAATTGATTTCTAATACTGTTCAAGAGATGAAAGTTGAAGCCCTCATTGGTCTTTTCAGCCAGTGTGTTCAGAGCTGACAGGACGGAAGACCTTGTGGGTGAGTACTATAGTGTATTCCTGCTGTGACCTGCTGCTGTGAGAGGTATGTTTTTGCTGCAGTAGTTTTCATTCACTGTCATTCTTACTGCTGTGAAAGGTGTGTGGTAGGCCCCCCTGCCTGCCCTCCTCACTGGTTCCTCTTCGTCCCTCCTTTACCCCTTCACTTTCCCTCCTACACACTATTTTTGTTCCATAATCAGAAGAGCATTAGAATCAAGGAGACTGTAATCTATTGTTTTGATGATGTTCTTTTGTTTCCTGTAGTACTTATGATATTGGTGTTGACAGAAGAGAGAAGAACGAGATAAGGCATAATTTGCATATGTTGATAATTATTCAGTTGTTTATTGTTTTGTTTGAACATTTTTTGCAATGTGTAATTAAACCAATCTGTATCTCTATAATTAAGAGTAAGGATCAAGTGATATAATGGACAGGTAGGGGGAACCATTTTCACACCGGTATATTAAGTTCATTAATAATTGTATATTAATTTATTTTAACAGTTTTTCTACACGAAATATATACTGTATATTATCTATGCACCAAAATAATAATTCTATATATAAAGATAACAAACCATTAACACCACCATATTTATAACAGCCAATTTCACTATATATAAATTTGTACTTATAAATTAATCTGATATTTGTCAGTCCTAACTACACTAAGAGTCGATTCTGGTCTCTCGTTAATCGGACATCTTCCGAATCCTCAACGTAACTACTGTCGATATCATTGTTTTTCCTCCAGGCGACAATGTCGTCCTGGAGGTCGGGCAGGCGACTGTAGGTGTCGGGGTCCAGAGGGCAGCGGGTGAAGGGGTCGGAGGGAGACGTCAGCAACAGATGGATCAGCGTCGACTCGTCCACCACCATCTTGGATGAATGCAGCAACACCGGCGCCTCCATCACCGCCTGCGTCACGCTGTCCAAGAACCTCTCAGGGCAGCCCTCCTTCCTCTCCTCAAACAGTCCTTTGAGGAAAAGGGCGGAAAGGTGCACGAAGGAAATACCTTTATCATGGGCTTCCTTGCGGATGAGGAACAGTGCGTGCATGTGTTCCCGCTTGAGCACGACAGACACAGCCTTGGGGGACTTACGTGCTGTCAGTCTCTCGTACATCATGTCGATATAAAGGAAGAGGAAGCGGTAGGTCTTTGGCTTCTGTGACATTAATTTAGACGCCACATTAAGGAAGGAAGACGTGACTGTGACCAAGGCGGCAGCAGCAATTTGGGCCAGACCAGGACTCTCAAACACCTCCATGGTAGGAGACTCAGTCACCAACATCTGCAGCAGATCTAAGGCATTGTTGAACTTAGTGACGGCGGCTAACGCGCTCAGGTGACCTTCCTCGTACCATTCCTGTGTCTTTCTCGCCATCTGACTCGCTAACTCCACCAGATGAACTAGACAACGAGCATCATTTCCAAGCTTAAAGTCTTTTACCTTAAAGTAAACAAAACGAGAGATTAATAGATAACAAGGAACATCCGTTATAACAGGTCCCATAGTATACAAGAGAGGGAGGTATACATAGAGGTAAACGAAGAGATACTACATTGTTAAATATATAGTTTTTATTACCTCAACTATTCGCATTACGTCTACGTCCATTGTGTCTACTCTATAGATGTTGGCAGTATTGGTAACAGTGTTCTGGGAGGCCGTGGGTGTTGTCCCTTAGTCCTTCCTATCTCCCTCCTAAACCTAAACTTATCCACCTTAACTCCGTTGCTCAGAGTCCTATCCTGCTCGGATATTATAAGAACTTTATCTATATCCCCTTTATTGATTCCTTTCACGCACTTAAATACTTCTATCATATCTCCCCTCACTCTTCGTCTTTCTAGGGAATGCAAGTTTAGTTTATTAATCTATCTTGATATGGAAGGTTTTTAAGTCCCGGAATCATTTTCGCCATTCTTCGCTGTATGTCGTACTTCCAGAGTAGACGGAATAGGCATCTGGCAATGTAATATTTACCCTGAGAATCGTTTTTTAATACAAACTTAGTAATGAAATACATAACAATGAAGTAACGCGGCCCTATTGTATTGTATCTACATGTTCTTATATTGTGTTTAGATCAATAGTTGATAAATATTAATTCTAAGAGACAATATATCTTACCTGGCTAATGGCGGCCTCTGCAACAGTCCTCAGGTGGCCGTGGTTAGTGAGTCGGTCCAGCAGATGAGCGAGAGGCTGCGCTAGGCCAGGTCCTCCACCCTTCACCATAAGGTTGTCTAACTGCAGGTACAAAATCGTCGTCGTCAGTCCTCTCGCTATCCGCACTCCGAGGTTGGTCTTCGCTATGTCAACTTCCGACCACATTTGGAATAGTCGAAGGAATTCCAACCTCAGGTGGACATTAGGACACGCGTCGTGGCTGGTGAACATAGAAAGTACCCAGAACTTGAGACACTGGGAGGGGACGGTATGTCCAAAATACTGGGTATCCCAACAGGTTATTAAACTGACCATAGTCCACATAATACTCTCCCACTCCTGAGTCACACGAGCCTGCAGTCCGACCATCCTGTTGGCCACAGCTTCTGCCACGTTCACACCCAGACGCACTTTGGCCACCAACCAGTCTCTTGGATCCTTACCAGTGAAGAGCAACTTGCTAGCCTCACTTGAGATATAGATAGCTTCTGTAAGGTGGTGGAGACAGATGGATTGAACCCGTATCCACTCCATCGTCTGGTTGTAAACAAACAAACCCAGTTCTCTGGTGGAGGTACAGTTGTGTGATTTGTGTTGTTGTATTATAGAACCAAGCTTAGCCAGAGATACAGAGGGTGGGTGAGGTAAATAACTCTTGTTGTTCAACGAGAAGCCCGCCAGGGTGTTGTGAAAATTACCACAGAAACACATCACCATTGTAAAGGTTCAGTTGACTAGTAAAGGCTTCTTGTTAACGCTGACAAGGACGACAAGAGACTGAATCTGGTTTGAGAATTAGTTTATATGTGCAATTGTATGATCAGGTCACGCAATAGGAGGTGAATCACGTCACTAGAGTAAGGTCACGCTAGATGAAATTGTGACATAATGAGTTAGGTGCTAGGTAATGTCACTTGATCCGTGTCAGTCGATGCCACTTGACCTGAGGTTAGGTGTTTATTTTGCAACGGGAGATCAGACCTCGGCTAATTCAGCTTCAAAATTAGGCTACTCTAAAGCTAACCTCATCTAACCCCTTCCACAGGTGGTGTTTGGCTAGATAGATTCATGGATGATAGAGAGTGGTAGTAACTCTCGACAGGCACTGCCATGCACAGGCCAACCAGCCTATTGCAGACTCCTTATTTTCTTTTATTCTTATGAGCACTAGGGGTTGGGTGTAAATGGGACTGCCCAGTATGGACCGCTGCAGCTTCCTCCATTCTTATGTTCTCTCCTTCTGTTCCCCCATAATTCCTACTTCTTCCTTCTTTCCGATCTTAATTAAAGACATCAATGTCACTGGGACTCTTCAGGTGGAGACTCTTCAGGTGGAGTGGGCTGGGGTGGAGACTCTTCAGGTGGAGTGGGCTGGGGTGGAGACTCTTCAGGTGGAGTGGGCTGGGGTGGAGACTTCAGGTGGAGTGGGCTGGGGTGGAGACTCTTCAGGTGGAGTGGACTGGGGTGGAGACTCTTCAGGTGGAGTGGGCTGGGGTGGAGACTCTTCAGGTGGAGTGGGCTGGGGTGGAGACTCTTCAGGTGGAGTGGGCTGGGGTGGAGACTCTTCAGGTGGAGTGGGCTGGGGTGGAGGCTCTTCAGGTGGAGTGGGCTGGGGTGGAGACTCTTCAGGTGGAGTGGGCTGGGGTGGAGACTCTTCAGGTGGAGTGGGCTGGGGTGGAGACTCTTCAGGTGGAATGGGCTGGGGTGGAGACTCTTCAGGTGGAGTGGCCTGGGGTGGAGACTCTTCAGGTGGAATGGGCTGGGGTAGATACTCTTCAGGTGGAGTGGGCTGGGGTGGAGGCTCTTCAGGTGGAGTGGACTGGGGTAGAGACTCTTCAGGTGGAGTGGGCTGGGGTGGAGACTCTTCAGGTGGAGTGGACTGGGGTGGAGACTCTTCAGGTGGAGTGGACTGGGGTGGAGACTCTTCAGGTGGAGTGGGCTGGGGTGGAGGCTCTTCAGGTGGAGTGGACTGGGGTAGAGACTCTTCAGGTGGAGTGGGCTGGGGTGGAGACTCTTCAGATGGAGTGGGTTGGGGTGGAGACTCTTCAGGTGGAGTGGACTGGGGTGGAGACTCTTCAGGTGGAGTGGGCTGGGGTGGAGACTTCAGGTGGAGTGGGCTGGGGTGGAGACTTCAGGTGGAGTGGGCTGGGGTGGAGACTCTTCAGGTGGAGTGGGTTGGGGTGGAGACTCTTCAGGTGGAGTGGACTGGGATGGAGACTCTTCAGGTGGAGTGGACTGGGGTGGAGACTCTTACATAAGAACATAAGAAAATAAGGAGTCTGCAATAGGCCGTTTGGCCTGTGCATGGCAGCTCCTGTCGAGAGTTACTACCACTCTCTATCATCCATGAATCTATCTAGCCTCCTTTTGAAACTTTCCAGAGTTCCCGCACTTACTACAAAGTTGCTAAGCTTGTTCCACTCGTCCACCACCCTATTTTTGAACCAGTTTCTTCCTATCTCCCTCCTAAACCTAAACTTATGCAACTTGAATCCGTTGCTCCGAGTCCTATCCTGCTCGGATAATATAAGAACTTTATCTATATCCCCTTTATTGATTTCTTTCACCCACTTAAATACTTCTATCATATCTCCCCGCACTCTTCGTCTTTCTAGGGAATGCAAGTTAAGTTTCTTTAACCTATCCTGATATGGAAGGTTTCTAAGTCCCTGAATCATTTTTGTCATTCTTCGCTGCACCGACTCTAGTGAATTTATATCCATTCTATAATAGGGGCACCAGAACTGAACCGCATAATCGAGGTGCGGCCTAACTAGCGCAAGATATAGTTGCAATAAGACCTCTGCACTCTTGTTACTTACACTTCTATATATAAAACCCAATACTCTGTTTGCCTTATTTCGAACATTAACGCACTGTTTTCTAGGCCGTAGGTCCGGGCTTACAAGTACTCCTAGGTCTCTTTCACAAGTCGACTTCTCTAGGTTGATGTTGTTCAGGCTGTATACATTATAAGTATTTGTTCTTCCAATATTAAGTACGCTGCACTGGCTGGTGTTGAATTTCATTTGCCATTTTTCAGACCACCCCTGCAGTTTATTTAGATCCTCCTGTAATGCATTTGCATCCGGCCCTGAATTAATATGCCGCCCTATTTTGGTGTCATCCGCAAACTTGCTTATGTCACTGCTGATCCCAGTATCTAGATCGTTTATGTAGATTATGAACAAGAGTGAGCCTAGTACTGACCCCTGGGGAACCCCACTGGTTACACGGCCCCACTCAGATTTAACACCATCTAAGCTGACCCTCTGCGTTCTATCGGTGAGCCATGATTTTATCCAATTTAAAACTTTCCCCTCGATACCATGAGCCTTAACATTTCTCAGAAGCCTCTGATGCGGTACTCTGTCAAATGCTTTGCTAAAGTCTAAGTAAATAACATTGTAATTTTCTTCATTATCTACTACCTCGAAGACTTTCCTAAAAAAACGTTAGCAGATTTGCGAGACAAGATTTTTCCCTTTGTAAACCCATATAAACCCACATTACCTGGTCTTCCCTACCTGACTCCACATCACCTAACCTGAACGTAACTGACTCCAACTCTCCCAGCCTCACTATGATATGACTCAGCCTTCACTCACTCGGACATATTATAGAATTATTGAATTATTTTGTCAAAGGACTACTAAGTTATTTGGTTCATTCCTGTAAGATCCTCGCAAGCATTTCACCCTGGCCTAACGACAAGGTCAGGTCAGGTCAGGTTAATCTCAGTATTCAGGTCCCTTTTACAGGACGGTGTATTCTTCACTTACAGTGTTATTCTAAGTATTTTGTTATGATTTTTATTTCCTAAGTCACTACCATGTTTTATTTTATTCTTCCCGAGTATTTCTTGAAGTAAAGTACAGTAGATTCGGGTTTGTCCATAGTGTGTTTTTGTAGTCTCTTACAGCACAAACTTTACTGCATCTACATCGCCTAACGAGGTGTTTCATCCCAAAGAAAAGTGATAAATAATTTTCTTAACAATAAAAGGCAGTAGGAGAGAGAGAGAGAGAGAGAGAGAGAGAGAGAGAGAGAGAGAGATCAGGTGTATAATTGTTTTGTTACTTTATTCATGAGGTGAAAGGTAAACATATTTGTAAATTATGTGCAGGAGAACTAATTATCTTACGGGCTGTGTTAATACATTCAATAACTGAATAATATTGGAAAATGGTGAATCAAAATAACAAATAAGAATCAGTTGCCTAAATTCGAGGTTAATTGTCTCATTACCAAACATTAATTAACATGAGGTGAGAAATAAGACAAGGGAGGTGGGGGGGGGGGGGGGAGGATGTTACCACCTGAGTACTACTGCACATTCTCCTCCCATTGGTCATCGCCCGTGATGTGACCTCAGGTACTTCAGTGACCCAAGGCGCCCCCCCCCCCCCTTTCCACCATTTTTTATAAACTCACCTCTGAAGCCACACTCAGTCAGTCTCTCGTCACCTTCGTGTAGTGTGAACACGGTACCTTCAGTCAGACGTTTCGCTGAACCTTCACAATGGTTGTGTGTTTCTGTGGTGCAGCTCACGACACTCGTGTGGGCTACTCGTTCGACAAGAAGGAAGTCCATCAGCCACCCGCTCTAAGCTTGGCCAGTCTTAAATCTATTTTACAAGAACATAGATCGGTCAAAGTAAGCTGGAATGTGTACAAGCAGGCTATGAAGTGGGTACGTGTCCAGTCCATCTGTCTCCAACATTTGAGAGAGGGGATTGATATCGCACAAGAAGCTCTCGACAGTCTCTTCGGTGAAGAGACTCACAGGAACTGGACTTTAGCCACTGTATGTCTGGGTGTGAATGTGGCTGAAGCTGTGGCCAACAGGATGGTGGGGCTGGGGGTCAGTGTGACCGAGGAATGGGAGAGTCTCATCTGGACTATCGTCAGTCTCATAAGGAAGTGGAGGCCTGATTTTGCCGGACATACTCATCAATCTCAGTGTCTGATATTCTGGGTACTTTGCGTGTTCACCAACCCCGCAATGTGTTCCAACGTCTACCTGAGACTGGAGATGCTGCGTCTCGTCCAGATGTGGCCCGACAATTGGCTGACAGATCGCTACGTTGGGATTACAACAGCGATAGGAGTGCTGTCGACAACCAGGTACCTGAACGCAGACGACCTCATTGGCAACGATTTACAGTTCGGCCTCGCCAAGCCTCTCTCCAGGGTGATGGGGAGCCTCGCTAGCTACGGCCACATGGCACCCTTCGCTAAGAACGCCCTCTCTCAGGTAAGACATTTTTGTTGTTGGCATTTGTGGGATATAAATTTTTTTACGAATTATTACAAACTTTAATCTCTGCCAATCCAGCACTAAAAGCTATTACTTTACTTCCAGATAAAATCACTAAGGCTTGGACAAGATGCTCACTCCTTGGCCCACCTGGTGGAGCTGGCTAGTGAGCAGGCGAAGATGACGCAGAAAGGATACTTGGAAGGTTACATGGGTGTACTGTCCACGCTTGATTCTTTCGAGGATGTCCTCCATCTTCTCAAGACGCTGGTGGCTAAGCCTCCTTTCATGGAGACGTTCGGGAGTCCTGGCATGGCCCAAGTCGCTGCTGCCGCCTTTGTCAGTATCACGTCTTCCCTTCTTGCTGTTGGTCCCCAGTTAATGGATAACGCGGTGATCGGGTTTACTTACCTGGTCTTTTATAGTGACATCATGTACCGGTCGCTGGCAGGACAGCGGAGCCCAAACTCTGTGTTTCTGTTGCTGCGACGTGACCACAGGCAGGAACTGTCCGTCATAAACAAGATTGCCAGTGACGTTGGATGTCCCTTTTTGTACCTCCACAAGCTGTACCTTGAAGGGCCGTGTGAGGAGATGACGGAGAGCTGCCCTGAGAGGTTCTTGGACAGCGTGACGCAGGCGGTGATGGAGGCGCCGGTGTTGCTACATTCATCCAAGATGGTGGTGGACGAGTCGACGCTGATCCATCTGATGCTAACGTCTCCCTCCGACCCCTTCACCCGCTGCCCTCTGGACCCCGACACCTACAGTCGCCTGCCCCATCTCCAGGACGACATTGTCGCTTGGAGGAAAGACGCCAGAGTCCACCAGGATATTTCTAACAGTGGCCAGGTCAATAATACCGTCGGGAAAGCTGTCGATATGGTACCAGCAACGACACAGTCAGGACAGACGTCGACCCTTCCTTAGATGATATCGTGAATGACTCCGGCAGGGCCAGTGGGCGGGGCGACTCAAGTAGTGAGTCCCACTGACGGCGTGGATGGCACCAGTAAGGTTGTCTCTTACGCTTCTGGACTGACACGTACACCTGTGTACAAGTGACTGCTCTCATGACTTAGTTGTTGTTGTGGTTATATAAATATATAGGCATGTTGTTTAGATTTAATTATGATAAAATTGATCTATGTATAGTATGTTGTAATTGTTGTGAAAAAAATATACTTTTATTGCAAAATATTTTGTTTATATAATACCTGAAGTGAAAGCTGTTCCGTGTATTAAACAGAATAATTTTTACCAGGCTTGAAATAATATATTGTAGAAATTGTATAAAAGATATTTACCAAAACTGCTTTCGGATCACCTGAAAGGGTGACAGTTCTTCAGGTGGGGTCAGGACACTCCAAGGTTGTTAATCATCAGGTGAGGTCTGGTCAGATGGGTAAAAGGGTGGAGTCAGGACCCTCCAGTCAGGGAGGACTATATCATATTCAAGGTCTTGGTTACACGCACAGAACTGTGAACCACTTAGTCAATTTTGTGTATGTGAATACTGGTGTGTGCACACAAACGATTGAATACTGAGTAAAGTATTTTGTATTTGGAACACGGTGTATAGTATTCTTTTTTTTTCTTTAAACTTTACACAATAAAGATGAATAACACAATGGAATTTATTTATGTTATCCTAATTATACAAATTATATTCACTGTGGGCTGGGGTGACGATTCTTCAGGTGGAACAGGCTGGGGTGACAATTCTTCAGGTGATCCCTGCTTTCATTATCACCGTATTATTTTCATTGTCACCAATACTTAAACTATCCAACCAGGAGCGAACGCATAGCAATGGTTTAAAATTAAACAAATTTAGATTTAGGCGCAAGATTGGTAAACATTACTTACCTGTACATCACCTTTGTTTAGCCCTCGATGATATCACTCTCGAGGGAGTGCAAATTAAGATGCTTTAATCTGTCTCTGTACTAAAGGTTCCTAATACCCGGAATAAGTCTTTTCATCCCCCTCTGTAGGCTTTCTAGCAAATACACATTGTTGCCTTGGTTTAAGGCTTATCATTACTACTATACTACTATTTACAGCCCTATTTTAGTGTCATTCGCATATTTACTAATGTTGCTGTCTACGACGATATCTATGTCGCTTATGTATATAATTAATACGTCTATCATTACCAGCAGTATTTCTATCAATAAATGAAGTTTGGTCTCGTGTCTGTTACACACTGTTGGTAAGCACTAGCTCACTGTATGACACTGGGTAAGGTGAGTGGGTGGGTCGGTGAATGGAAAAAAGTCATATTATATTTGAATATCATCACCAGTTAAAGTAATAAAACAATAAATATTTTAAGTCACTTATTAAACTGACAATACATGACTCGTACACACTGGCTCACACCATGACTGTAGATCTGAGCTGGTGTGTCTCGGGTGTTGGCAGTTGCGTACTTTAGCAAGACGGGTCTGGGGCGTGGTTGTGTGGCTGGCCTATATCTCTCCAGGTTTGTCGTCATAATGCCCCGACAGCGACCACTGGATCTTTGACCACCACAACTTGGTATACATGAACCCATTCTAGCAGATTTTTTAACCTCGCTTATACAGAGGAACAAGGTTATATATGTATACAGGTCACCTCCACGTGACTTCACATTGAAAACCTGCATGCACAAGATCACAGTAACCTCACCTGACTTACCTTAATCCATTCCAAATTGATGCTGCCCATTTATAGAAAGATATCATATTTTTCTTTAATTTTGCGATATTTAGGCAACACTTTCATGTATTTATCATCAGTTTAGTACATTCCTCTACTGAGACTAATAGCTATATTAACCAAAAAAAAAAGATGATTCAGCAATTAACAAAGTGTACAATGACTTTTTTTCCTGTGACCTTTTTCCCTGGATTCGGGTGGGTGGGTGAGAGGTCGCGACCAGGAGTTATGTGGTGGTGAGCAGAGCTGAAACGTTTACCTTATTTACATAATCGTATATAATGTTTATTAAAGGATAAAATATAATTGCAAAGTTTTATTGAAATTAACAGTTGAATTTTTTATGAGTTAGAATTACATGTCCTGGCTAATGTGCTCGTACAATGTGTCCAGTGATTGGTTTATTAGAGAAGTGTGCCTGTTGTGTGATTGTGTGGGTTACGGGTTGTTTAATTCTTGTTTGAAGTTTCCCAGCTAGCCCGGTTATAGTTGAATCTTAGCCTGGCCCGGATCTGTATTGGGGCTGTGGAGAGTGTGATCACTTGTGGATATTGGGCCGGGGTCGAGTACATAAGAACATAAGAAAATAAGGAGTCTGCAATAGGCCGGTTGGCCTGTTCATGGCAGCTCCTCTCGAGAATTAATATCACTCTATCATCCATGAATCTATCCAGCCTCATTTTAAAACTTTCCAGCGTTTCAGCACTAACTACAAAGTTGCTAAGCTTGTTCCACTCGTCAACCACCCTATTTGTGAACCAGTTCCTTTCTATCTCCCTCCTAAACCTAAACTTATCAACTTAAATCCGTTGCTACGAGTCCTATCCTGCTCGGATATTACATGAACTTTATCTATATCTCCTTTATTGATTCCTTTCACCTACTTAAATACTTCTATCATATCTCCCCGCACTCTTCGTCTTTCTAGGGAATGCAAGTTTAGTTTCTTTAACCTATCTTGATATGGAAGGTTTCTAAGTCCCGGAATCATTTTCGTCATTCTTCGCTGCACCGACTCCAGTGAATTGATATCCATTCTATAATAAGGGCACCAGAACTGAACCGCATAATCGAGGTAGGCCTGACTAGCGCAAGATATAGTTGCAATAAGACCTCTGCACTCTTATTACTTACACTTCTAGATATAAAACCCAATATTCTGTTTGCCTTATTTCGAACATTAACGCACTGTTTTCTAGGCCGTAGGTCCGGGCTTACAAGTACCCCTAAGTCTCTTTTACAAGTAGTATGTTTAAGTGGTGGTGTTGATTTGTTTAAACTATGTCTGGGTATACTGTGTGGCCTGCTCTAATGTACGTGGGGAATTCCGGTCCGAGGTGTACTACGTTGCCGTGGCTCACTAGTGCGTTCAGCGCCTGGCCTACTGTGTTGGGGTGGTGTCCTAGAATGCGGTGTCTAGCGTTGAGATCGCCCTGAAAGTAAACATAAGAACATAAGAATGGAGGAAACTGCAGCGGGCCTATTGGCCTATAATGGGCAGTTCCATTTACACCCAACCCCTATTGCTCATATAAGCATCCAACCTATGTCTGAAGCTATCCAGCGTATTCGAGTTAATGATAATATTTGGTAACTTGTTCCATTCATCCACTACTCTGTTTTCAAACGTACCTATTTCGCACCTATATCAAAATTTGTCTAATTTAAAACCATTGTTACGAGTTCGCTCCTGGTTGGACAGTTTGAGTACCTTTGTAATGTCCCCTTTGTTTACCACTGACTTCCATTTATACACCTCTATCATGTCGCCCCTCGCTCTACGTCTCTCGAGGGAGTGCAAATTAAGATGTTTTAACCTGTCTCTGTACTCAAGGTTCCTAATGCCCGGGATTAGTCTTGTCATTTTCCTCTGAATTCTTTCCAAGGATTCTATATCCATTCTCTAATACGGTGACCAGAACTGAACTGCGTAATCCAAGTGAGGTCTCACAAGCGTAAGATATAATCTTATGATGACCTCGCTAGTCTTGTAACTAAGACGAAGAGTGCGGGGAGATATGATAGACGTATTTAAGTGGGTGAAAGGAATCAATAAAGGGGATATAGATAAAGTTCTTATAATATCCGAGCAGGATAGGACTCGGAGCAACGGATTCAAGTTGGATAAGTTTAGGTTTAGGAGGGAGATAGGAAGAAACTGGTTCACAAATAGGGTGGTGGAAGAGTGGAACAAGCTTAGCAACTTTGTAGTAAGTGCGGGAACTCTGGAAAGTTTCAAAAGGAGGCTAGATAGATTCATGGATGATAGAGAGTGGTAGTAACTCTCGACAGGAGCTGCCATGCACAGGCCAACCGGCCTATTGCAGACTCCTTATTTTCTTATGTTCTTACTAACACTCCTTTGTATGAACCCAAGTACTTTATTAGCCTTGTTACGAGCAAAAACATATTGTTTACTTGGTTTAAGGTTCCTACTTATCATTTCTCCTAAATCTCTCTCGTAGTCGGATTTCTCAATGACATCGTTGTTCATCTGGTAACTGGTTTCTCTGTTTACATCTCCTATACTGAGTACTTTGCATTTGTCCACATTGAATTTCATCTGCCATTTTTCAGACCTATTTTAGTGTCATCAACAAATTTACTTATGTTGCTGTCTATGCCGATATATATGTCGTTTATGTATATAATAAATAATAATGGTCCAAGTACTGAGCCTTTGCGAACTCCACTAATGACGTTGCTCCAATGGGATTTCGTGCCGTTAATGCTCACTGGCTGTTTCCTGTCCTGTAACCGCGCCCTAATCCATTTTAGAATATCTCCTTTGATGCCATGAGCCTGCACTTTTCTTATTAGTCTTTCGTGGGGGACTCTGTCGAAGGCTTTGCTAAAGTCGAGATATACCACATCATAATTGTGCCCCTCGTACAACGATTCGAAAACTGATGAAAATAATGTTAATAGATTAGTTAGACATGAACGCCCACTTGTGAAGCCATCAATCTGAGCATGTCTACTATTGGAAAGATAGGTCGTCTGGTTTTCCGGCATCTTCGTGGTGTAGATTAACACAGTATAAACTTTTTCTTCTGTAGTTTTAATTTTTTTCTGTTTTTATTTTTTGCCCCCCCCCCCCCCTCCCCCCAAGGCCCCATTGTGGGTCGTTTGACCTGTGCGCTGGTGGGCTAATTTCCGTAAAAAAAAAGGGGAGGTTTTTGGTTCATTCCTGTAAGATCCTCGCAAGCATTTCACCCTGGCCTAACGACAAGGTCAGGTCAGGTCAGGTTAATCTCAGTATTCAGGTCCCTTTTACAGGACGGTGTATTCTTCACTTACAGTGTTATTCTAAGTATTTTGTTATGATTTTTATTTCCTAAGTCACTACCATGTTTTATTTTATTCTTCCCGAGTATTTCTTGAAGTAAAGTACAGTAGATTCGGGTTTGTCCATAGTGTGTTTTTGTAGTCTCTTACAGCACAAACTTTACTGCATCTACATCGCCTAACGAGGTGTTTCATCCCAAAGAAAAGTGATAAATAATTTTCTTAACAATAAAAGGCAGTAGGAGAGAGAGAGAGAGAGAGAGAGAGAGAGAGAGAGAGAGAGAGAGATCAGGTGTATAATTGTTTTGTTACTTTATTCATGAGGTGAAAGGTAAACATATATGTAAATTATGTGCAGTTTTAAAATAATTATTCCAAATTATGTGACACTTCCCCTTTATTATTGCACACAAGGAGAACTAATTATCTTACGGGCTGTGTTAATACATTCAATAACTGAATAATATTGGAAAATGGTGAATCAAAATAACAAATAAGAATCAGTTGCCTAAATTCGAGGTTAATTTTCTCATTACCAAACATTAATTAACATGAGGTGAGAAATAAGACAAGGGAGGTGGGGGGGGGGGGGGGGGAGGATGTTACCACCTGAGTACTACTGCACATTCTCCTCCCATTGGTCATCGCCCGTGATGTGACCTCAGGTACTTCAGTGACCCAAGGCGCCCCCCCCCCCTTTCCACCATTTGTTTATAAACTGACCTCTGAAGCCACACTCAGTCAGTCTCTCGTCACCTTCGTGTAGTGTGAACACGGTACCTTCAGTCAGACGTTTCGCTGAACCTTCACAATGGTTGTGTGTTTCTGTGGTGCAGCTCACGACACTCGTGTGGGCTACTCGTTCGACAAGGAGAAAGTCCATCAGCCACCCGCTCTAAGCTTGGCCAGTCTTAAATCTATTTTACAAGAACATAGATCGGTCAAAGTAAGCTGGAATGTGTACAAGCAGGCTATGAAGTGGGTACGTGTCCAGTCCATCTGTCTCCAACATTTGAGAGAGGGGATTGATATCGCACAAGAAGCTCTCGACAGTCTCTTCGGTGAAGAGACTCACAGGAACTGGACTTTAGCCACTGTATGTCTGGGTGTGAATGTGGCTGAAGCTGTGGCCAACAGGATGGTGGGGCTGGGGGTCAGTGTGACCGAGGAATGGGAGAGTCTCATCTGGACTATCGTCAGTCTCATAAGGAAGTGGAGGCCTGATTTTGCCGGACATACTCATCAATCTCAGTGTCTGATATTCTGGGTACTTTGCGTGTTCACCAACCCCGCAATGTGTTCCAACGTCTACCTGAGACTGGAGATGCTGCGTCTCGTCCAGATGTGGCCCGACAACTGGCTGACGAATCGCCACATTGGGTTTATAACAGCAAGAGGAGTGTTGACGACAACCAGGTACCTGAAGGCGGACGACCTCATTGACGACGATTTACAACTCGGCCTCGCCAAGCCTCTCACCAGGGTGATGGGGAGCCTCACTAGTTACGGCCACATGGCGCCCTTTGCTAAGAACGCCCTCACTCAGGTAAGACATTTTTTTGTTGGCATTACAGGTCTAACACGTGTAAAGTATTCGTTATACATCACCTGTAGAACCTCACTGGACGATAAAAAACATAATTATTTCGGTTTGCCATCTCCCGGTCTGAACACTGATTCTAAGTTTTAACTTTTCATATTTCATTTGTGGGACTTAAATTTTTGTACGAATTGTTACAAACTTTAATCTCTGCCAATCCAGCACTAAAAGCTATTACTTTACTTCCAGGTAAAATCACTAAGGCTTAGGCAAGATGCTCACTCCTTGGCCCACCTGGTGGAGCTGGCTAGTGAGCAGGCGAAGATGACGCAGAAAGGATACTTGGAAGGTTACATGGGTGTACTGTCCACGCTTGATTCTTTCGAGGATGTCCTCTATCTTCTCAAGACGCTGGTGGCTAAGCCTCCTTTCATGGAGACGTTCGGGAGTCCTGGCATGGCCCAAGTCGCTGCTGCCGCCTTTGTCAGTATCACGTCTTCCCTTCTTGCTGTTGGTCCCCAGTTAATGGATAACGCGGTGATCGGGTTTACTTACCTGGTCTTTTATAATGACATCATGTACCGGTCGCTGGCAGGACAGCGGAGCCCAAACTCTGTGTTTCTGTTGCTGCGACGTGACCACAGGCAGGAACTGTCCGTCATAAACAAGATTGCCAGTGACATTGGATGTCCCTTTTTGTACCTCCACAAGCTGTACCTTGAAGGGCCGTGTGAGGAGATGACGGAGAGCTGCCCTGAGAGGTTCTTGGACAGCGTGACGCAGGCGGTGATGGAGGCGCCGGTGTTGCTACATTCATCCAAGATGGTGGTGGACGAGTCGACGCTGATCCATCTGATGCTAACGTCTCCCTCCGACCCCTTCACCCGCTGCCCTCTGGACCCCGACACCTACAGTCGCCTGCCCCATCTCCAGGACGACATTGTCGCTTGGAGGAAAGACGCCAGAGTCCACCAGGATATTTCTAACAGTGGCCAGGTCAATAATACCGTCGGGAAAGCTGTCGATATGGTACCAGCAACGACACAGTCAGGACAGACGTCGACCCTTCCTTAGATGATATCGTGAATGACTCCGGCAGGGCCAGTGGGCGGGGCGACTCAAGTAGTGAGTCCCACTGACGGCGTGGATGGCACCAGTAAGGTTGTCTCTTACGCTTCTGGACTGACACGTACACCTGTGTACAAGTGACTGCTCTCATGACTTAGTTGTTGTTGTGGTTATATAAATATATAGGCATGTTGTTTAGATTTAATTATGATAAAATTGATCTATGTATAGTATGTTGTAATTGTTGTGAAAAAAATATACTTTTATTGCAAAATATTTTGTTTATATAATACCTGAAGTGAAAGCTGTTCCGTGTATTAAACAGAATAATTTTTACCAGGCTTGAAATAATATATTGTAGAAATTGTATAAAAGATATTTACCAAAACTGCTTTCGGATCACCTGAAAGGGTGACAGTTCTTCAGGTGGGGTCAGGACACTCCAAGGTTGTTAATCATCAGGTGAGGTCTGGTCAGATGGGTAAAAGGGTGGAGTCAGGACCCTCCAGTCAGGGAGGACTATATCATATTCAAGGTCTTGGTTACACGCACAGAACTGTGAACCACTTAGTCAATTTTGTGTATGTGAATACTGGTGTGTGCACACAAACGATTGAATACTGAGTAAAGTATTTTGTATTTGGAACACGGTGTATAGTATTCTTTTTTTTTCTTTAAACTTTACACAATAAAGATGAATAACACAATGGAATTTATTTATGTTATCCTAATTATACAAATTATATTCACTGTGGGCTGGGGTGACGATTCTTCAGGTGGAACAGGCTGGGGTGACAATTCTTCAGGTGATCCCTGCTTTCATTATCACCGTATTATTTTCATTGTCACCAATACTTAAACTATCCAACCAGGAGCGAACGCATAGCAATGGTTTAAAATTAAACAAATTTAGATTTAGGCGCAAGATTGGTAAACATTACTTACCTGTACATCACCTTTGTTTAGCCCTCGATGATATCACTCTCGAGGGAGTGCAAATTAAGATGCTTTAATCTGTCTCTGTACTAAAGGTTCCTAATACCCGGAATAAGTCTTTTCATCCCCCTCTGTAGGCTTTCTAGCAAATACACATTGTTGCCTTGGTTTAAGGCTTATCATTACTACTATACTACTATTTACAGCCCTATTTTAGTGTCATTCGCATATTTACTAATGTTGCTGTCTACGACGATATCTATGTCGCTTATGTATATAATTAATACGTCTATCATTACCAGCAGTATTTCTATCAATAAATGAAGTTTGGTCTCGTGTCTGTTACACACTGTTGGTAAGCACTAGCTCACTGTATGACACTGGGTAAGGTGAGTGGGTGGGTCGGTGAATGGAAAAAAGTCATATTATATTTGAATATCATCACCAGTTAAAGTAATAAAACAATAAATATTTTAAGTCACTTATTAAACTGACAATACATGACTCGTACACACTGGCTCACACCATGACTGTAGATCTGAGCTGGTGTGTCTCGGGTGTTGGCAGTTGCGTACTTTAGCAAGACGGGTCTGGGGCGTGGTTGTGTGGCTGGCCTATATCTCTCCAGGTTTGTCGTCATAATGCCCCGACAGCGACCACTGGATCTTTGACCACCACAACTTGGTATACATGAACCCATTCTAGCAGATTTTTTAACCTCGCTTATACAGAGGAACAAGGTTATATATGTATACAGGTCACCTCCACGTGACTTCACATTGAAAACCTGCATGCACAAGATCACAGTAACCTCACCTGACGTACCTTAATCCATTCCAAATTGATGCTGCCCATTTATAGAAAGATATCATATTTTTCTTTAATTTTGCGATATTTAGGCAACACTTTCATGTATTTATCATCAGTTTAGTACATTCCTCTACTGAGACTAATAGCTATATTAACCAAAAAAAAAAGATGATTCAGCAATTAACAAAGTGTACAATGACTTTTTTTCCTGTGACCTTTTTCCCTGGATTCGGGTGGGTGGGTGAGAGGTCGCGACCAGGAGTTAAGTGGTGGTGAGCAGAGCTGAAACGTTTACCTTATTTACATAATCGTATATAATGTTTATTAAAGGATAAAATATAATTGCAAAGTTTTATTGAAATTAACAGTTGAATTTTTTATGAGTTAGAATTACATGTCCTGGCTAATGTGCTCGTACCATGTGTCCAGTGATTGGTTTATTAGAGAAGTGTGCCTGTTGTGTGATTGTGTGGGTTACGGGTTGTTTAATTCTTGTTTGAAGTTTCCCAGCTAGCCCGGTTATAGTTGAATCTTAGCCTGGCCCGGATCTGTATTGGGGCTGTGGAGAGTGTGATCACTTGTGGATATTGGGCCGGGGTCGAGTACATAAGAACATAAGAAAATAAGGAGTCTGCAATAGGCCGGTTGGCCTGTTCATGGCAGCTCCTCTCGAGAATTAATATCACTCTATCATCCATGAATCTATCCAGCCTCATTTTAAAACTTTCCAGCGTTTCAGCACTAACTACAAAGTTGCTAAGCTTGTTCCACTCGTCAACCACCCTATTTGTGAACCAGTTCCTTTCTATCTCCCTCCTAAACCTAAACTTATCAACTTAAATCCGTTGCTACGAGTCCTATCCTGCTCGGATATTACATGAACTTTATCTATATCTCCTTTATTGATTCCTTTCACCTACTTAAATACTTCTATCATATCTCCCCGCACTCTTCGTCTTTCTAGGGAATGCAAGTTTAGTTTCTTTAACCTATCTTGATATGGAAGGTTTCTAAGTCCCGGAATCATTTTCGTCATTCTTCGCTGCACCGACTCCAGTGAATTGATATCCATTCTATAATAAGGGCACCAGAACTGAACCGCATAATCGAGGTAGGCCTGACTAGCGCAAGATATAGTTGCAATAAGACCTCTGCACTCTTATTACTTACACTTCTAGATATAAAACCCAATATTCTGTTTGCCTTATTTCGAACATTAACGCACTGTTTTCTAGGCCGTAGGTCCGGGCTTACAAGTACCCCTAAGTCTCTTTTACAAGTAGTATGTTTAAGTGGTGGTGTTGATTTGTTTAAACTATGTCTGGGTATACTGTGTGGCCTGCTCTAATGTACGTGGGGAATTCCGGTCCGAGGTGTACTACGTTGCCGTGGCTCACTAGTGCGTTCAGCGCCTGGCCTACTGTGTTGGGGTGGTGTCCTAGAATGCGGTGTCTAGCGTTGAGATCGCCCTGAAAGTAAACATAAGAACATAAGAATGGAGGAAACTGCAGCGGGCCTATTGGCCTATAATGGGCAGTTCCATTTACACCCAACCCCTATTGCTCATATAAGCATCCAACCTATGTCTGAAGCTATCCAGCGTATTCGAGTTAATGATAATATTTGGTAACTTGTTCCATTCATCCACTACTCTGTTTTCAAACGTACCTATTTCGCACCTATATCAAAATTTGTCTAATTTAAAACCATTGTTACGAGTTCGCTCCTGGTTGGACAGTTTGAGTACCTTTGTAATGTCCCCTTTGTTTACCACTGACTTCCATTTATACACCTCTATCATGTCGCCCCTCGCTCTACGTCTCTCGAGGGAGTGCAAATTAAGATGTTTTAACCTGTCTCTGTACTCAAGGTTCCTAATGCCCGGGATTAGTCTTGTCATTTTCCTCTGAATTCTTTCCAAGGATTCTATATCCATTCTCTAATACGGTGACCAGAACTGAACTGCGTAATCCAAGTGAGGTCTCACAAGCGTAAGATATAATCTTATGATGACCTCGCTAGTCTTGTAACTAAGACGAAGAGTGCGGGGAGATATGATAGACGTATTTAAGTGGGTGAAAGGAATCAATAAAGGGGATATAGATAAAGTTCTTATAATATCCGAGCAGGATAGGACTCGGAGCAACGGATTCAAGTTGGATAAGTTTAGGTTTAGGAGGGAGATAGGAAGAAACTGGTTCACAAATAGGGTGGTGGACGAGTGGAACAAGCTTAGCAACTTTGTAGTAAGTGCGGGAACTCTGGAAAGTTTCAAAAGGAGGCTAGATAGATTCATGGATGATAGAGAGTGGTAGTAACTCTCGACAGGAGCTGCCATGCACAGGCCAACCGGCCTATTGCAGACTCCTTATTTTCTTATGTTCTTACTAACACTCCTTTGTATGAACCCAAGTACTTTATTAGCCTTGTTACGAGCAAAAACATATTGTTTACTTGGTTTAAGGTTCCTACTTATCATTTCTCCTAAATCTCTCTCGTAGTCGGATTTCTCAATGACATCGTTGTTCATCTGGTAACTGGTTTCTCTGTTTACATCTCCTATACTGAGTACTTTGCATTTGTCCACATTGAATTTCATCTGCCATTTTTCAGACCTATTTTAGTGTCATCAACAAATTTACTTATGTTGCTGTCTATGCCGATATATATGTCGTTTATGTATATAATAAATAATAATGGTCCAAGTACTGAGCCTTTGCGAACTCCACTAATGACGTTGCTCCAATGGGATTTCGTGCCGTTAATGCTCACTGGCTGTTTCCTGTCCTGTAACCGCGCCCTAATCCATTTTAGAATATCTCCTTTGATGCCATGAGCCTGCACTTTTCTTATTAGTCTTTCGTGGGGGACTCTGTCGAAGGCTTTGCTAAAGTCGAGATATACCACATCATAATTGTGCCCCTCGTACAACGATTCGAAAACTGATGAAAATAATGTTAATAGATTAGTTAGACATGAACGCCCACTTGTGAAGCCATCAATCTGAGCATGTCTACTATTGGAAAGATAGGTCGTCTGGTTTTCCGGCATCTTCGTGGTGTAGATTAACACAGTATAAACTTTTTCTTCTGTAGTTTTAATTTTTTTCTGTTTTTATTTTTTGCCCCCCCCCCCCCTCCCCCCCTCCCGTCCCCCAAGGCCCCATTGTGGGTCGTTTGACCTGTGCGCTGGTGGGCTAATTTCCGTAAAAAAAAAGGGGAGGTTTTTGGTTCATTCCTGTAAGATCCTCGCAAGCATTTCACCCTGGCCTAACGACAAGGTCAGGTCAGGTCAGGTTAATCTCAGTATTCAGGTCCCTTTTACAGGACGGTGTATTCTTCACTTACAGTGTTATTCTAAGTATTTTGTTATGATTTTTATTTCCTAAGTCACTACCATGTTTTATTTTATTCTTCCCGAGTATTTCTTGAAGTAAAGTACAGTAGATTCGGGTTTGTCCATAGTGTGTTTTTGTAGTCTCTTACAGCACAAACTTTACTGCATCTACATCGCCTAACGAGGTGTTTCATCCCAAAGAAAAGTGATAAATAATTTTCTTAACAATAAAAGGCAGTAGGAGAGAGAGAGAGAGAGAGAGAGAGAGAGAGAGAGAGAGAGAGAGAGATCAGGTGTATAATTGTTTTGTTACTTTATTCATGAGGTGAAAGGTAAACATATATGTAAATTATGTGCAGTTTTAAAATAATTATTCCAAATTATGTGACACTTCCCCTTTATTATTGCACACAAGGAGAACTAATTATCTTACGGGCTGTGTTAATACATTCAATAACTGAATAATATTGGAAAATGGTGAATCAAAATAACAAATAAGAATCAGTTGCCTAAATTCGAGGTTAATTTTCTCATTACCAAACATTAATTAACATGAGGTGAGAAATAAGACAAGGGAGGTGGGGGGGGGGGGGGGGAGGATGTTACCACCTGAGTACTACTGCACATTCTCCTCCCATTGGTCATCGCCCGTGATGTGACCTCAGGTACTTCAGTGACCCAAGGCGCCCCCCCCCCTTTCCACCATTTGTTTATAAACTGACCTCTGAAGCCACACTCAGTCAGTCTCTCGTCACCTTCGTGTAGTGTGAACACGGTACCTTCAGTCAGACGTTTCGCTGAACCTTCACAATGGTTGTGTGTTTCTGTGGTGCAGCTCACGACACTCGTGTGGGCTACTCGTTCGACAAGGAGAAAGTCCATCAGCCACCCGCTCTAAGCTTGGCCAGTCTTAAATCTATTTTACAAGAACATAGATCGGTCAAAGTAAGCTGGAATGTGTACAAGCAGGCTATGAAGTGGGTACGTGTCCAGTCCATCTGTCTCCAACATTTGAGAGAGGGGATTGATATCGCACAAGAAGCTCTCGACAGTCTCTTCGGTGAAGAGACTCACAGGAACTGGACTTTAGCCACTGTATGTCTGGGTGTGAATGTGGCTGAAGCTGTGGCCAACAGGATGGTGGGGCTGGGGGTCAGTGTGACCGAGGAATGGGAGAGTCTCATCTGGACTATCGTCAGTCTCATAAGGAAGTGGAGGCCTGATTTTGCCGGACATACTCATCAATCTCAGTGTCTGATATTCTGGGTACTTTGCGTGTTCACCAACCCCGCAATGTGTTCCAACGTCTACCTGAGACTGGAGATGCTGCGTCTCGTCCAGATGTGGCCCGACAACTGGCTGACGAATCGCCACATTGGGTTTATAACAGCAAGAGGAGTGTTGACGACAACCAGGTACCTGAAGGCGGACGACCTCATTGACGACGATTTACAACTCGGCCTCGCCAAGCCTCTCACCAGGGTGATGGGGAGCCTCACTAGTTACGGCCACATGGCGCCCTTTGCTAAGAACGCCCTCACTCAGGTAAGACATTTTTTTGTTGGCATTACAGGTCTAACACGTGTAAAGTATTCGTTATACATCACCTGTAGAACCTTACTGGACGATAAAAAACATAATTATTTCGGTTTGCCATCTCCCGGTCTGAACACTGATTCTAAGTTTTAACTTTTCATATTTCATTTGTGGGACTTAAATTTTTGTACGAATTGTTACAAACTTTAATCTCTGCCAATCCAGCACTAAAAGCTATTACTTTACTTCCAGGTAAAATCACTAAGGCTTAGGCAAGATGCTCACTCCTTGGCCCACCTGGTGGAGCTGGCTAGTGAGCAGGCGAAGATGACGCAGAAAGGATACTTGGAAGGTTACATGGGTGTACTGTCCACGCTTGATTCTTTCGAGGATGTCCTCTATCTTCTCAAGACGCTGGTGGCTAAGCCTCCTTTCATGGAGACGTTCGGGAGTCCTGGCATGGCCCAAGTCGCTGCTGCCGCCTTTGTCAGTATCACGTCTTCCCTTCTTGCTGTTGGTCCCCAGTTAATGGATAACGCGGTGATCGGGTTTACTTACCTGGTCTTTTATAATGACATCATGTACCGGTCGCTGGCAGGACAGCGGAGCCCAAACTCTGTGTTTCTGTTGCTGCGACGTGACCACAGGCAGGAACTGTCCGTCATAAACAAGATTGCCAGTGACATTGGATGTCCCTTTTTGTACCTCCACAAGCTGTACCTTGAAGGGCCGTGTGAGGAGATGACGGAGAGCTGCCCTGAGAGGTTCTTGGACAGCGTGACGCAGGCGGTGATGGAGGCGCCGGTGTTGCTACATTCATCCAAGATGGTGGTGGACGAGTCGACGCTGATCCATCTGTTGCTAACGTCTCCCTCCGACCCCTTCACCCGCTGCCCTCTGGACCCCGACACCTACAGTCGCCTGCCCGACCTCCAGGACGACATTATCGCCTGGAGGAAAGACGCCAGAGTCCACCAGGATATTTCTAACAGTGGCCAGGTCAATAATACCGTCGGGAAAGCTGTCGATGGTACCAGCAACGACACAGTCAGGACCGACGTCGACCCTTCCTTAGATGATATCGTGAATGACTCCGGCAGGGCCAGTGGGCGGGGCGACTCAAGTAGTGAGTCCCACTGACGGCGTGGATGGCACCAGTAAGGTTGTCCCTTACGCTTCTGGACTGACACGTACACCTGTGTACAAGTGAC
Organism: Homarus gammarus; assembly: GCA_958450375.1. NCBI lineage: Eukaryota > Metazoa > Arthropoda > Malacostraca > Decapoda > Nephropidae > Homarus > Homarus gammarus. The sequence continues at coordinate 880,975 of CAUDMG010001393.1, forward strand.
TGCTCTCATGACTTAGTTGTTGTTGTGTTTAGATTTAATTATGATAAAATTGATCTATAGTATGTTGTAATTGTTGTGAGAAAAATAAACTTTTATTGCAAAATATTTTGTTTATATAATACCTGCTTTCCGTATGTGAATGTGAATACTGGTGTGTGCACACAAACGATTGAATACTGAGTAAAGTATTTTGTATTTGGAACACGGTGTATAGTATTCTTTTTTTTTCTTTAAACTTTACACAATAAAGATGAATAACACAATGGAATTTATTTATGTTATCCTAATTATACAAATTATATTCACTGTGGGCTGGGGTGACGATTCTTCAGGTGGAACAGGCTGGGGTGACAATTCTTCAGGTGATCCCTGCTTTCATTATCACCGTATTATTTTCATTGTCACCAATACTTAAACTATCCAACCAGGAGCGAACGCATAGCAATGGTTTAAAATTAAACAAATTTAGATTTAGGCGCAAGATTGGTAAACATTACTTACCTGTACATCACCTTTGTTTAGCCCTCGATGATATCACTCTCGAGGGAGTGCAAATTAAGATGCTTTAATCTGTCTCTGTACTAAAGGTTCCTAATACCCGGAATAAGTCTTTTCATCCCCCTCTGTAGGCTTTCTAGCAAATACACATTGTTGCCTTGGTTTAAGGCTTATCATTACTACTATACTACTATTTACAGCCCTATTTTAGTGTCATTCGCATATTTACTAATGTTGCTGTCTACGACGATATCTATGTCGCTTATGTATATAATTAGTACGTCTATCATTACCAGCAGTATTTCTATCAATAAATGAAGTTTGGTCTCGTGTCTGTTACACACTGTTGGTAAGCACTAGCTCACTGTATGACACTGGGTAAGGTGAGTGGGTGGGTCGGTGAATGGAAAAAAGTCATATTATATTTGTATATCATCACCAGTTAAAGTTATAAAACAATAAATATTTTAAGTCACTTATTAAACTGACAATACATGACTCGTACACACTGGCTCACACCATGACTGTAGATCTGAGCTGGTGTGTCTCGGGTGTTGGCAGTTGCGTACTTTAGCAAGACGGGTCTGGGGCGTGGTTGTGTGGCTGGCCTATATCTCTCCAGGTTTGTCGTCATAATGCCCCGACAGCGACCACTGGATCTTTGAACACCACAACTTGGTATACATGAACCCATTCTAGCAGATTTTTTAACCTCGCTTATACAGAGGAACAATGTTATATATGTATACAGGTCACCTCAACGTGACTTCACATTGAAAACCTGCATGCACAAGATCACAGTAACCTCACCTGACTTACCTTAATCCATTCCAAATTGATGCTGCCCATTTATAGAAAGATATCATATTTTTCTTTAATTTTGCGATATTTAGGCAACACTTTCATGTATTTATCATCAGTTTAGTACATTCCTCTACTGAGACTAATAGCTATATTAACCAAAAAAAAAGATGATTCAGCAATTAACAAAGTGTACAATGACTTTTCCTGTGACCTTTTTCCCTGAATTCGGGTGGGTGGGTGAGAGGTCGCGACCAGGAGTTATGTGGTGGTGAGCAGAGCTGAAACGTTTACCTTATTTACATAATCGTATATAATGCTTAGTAAAAGATAAAATAAAATTGCAAAGTTTTATTGAAATTAACAGTTGGAATTTTTATATACGAGTTAAAATTACAATAAAATGATATATACATACTATACATGTAAACACTTATACAGGATAAACATGTAAATTACAAGATCTTTTCACCCACTGACTGAAAGTTATAATAACATACATACACATATTTAATAGATCAACACGTGTTACTGGATGTAGGTGTCTCAGAGGCTAAACAGAGAACACAGTTAATCTGCCTCTCACTACTGTTCCTTGTGTTATTCTCACTGTTGTCATTCTCATTTTCACTGTCATGTTCACCACCATTCTCACTGTCCTGTTCGCCGTCATTTTCACTGTCTTGTTCACCACCATTCTCACCGTCCCATTCACTGTCCTGTTCACCGTTAATGTCACTCTCACTGTCTCCTTCACCGTCATTCTCACTCCAGAGGTCACCATCATTGTCGGTGGCGTCGAAGTACTCGCTCAGGTCCTCACTCATCACACTCCAGTAGTCGTCGTTGTCATCGCTTTCAGCACCGTCGATGGTGTCGTTCCTCCAGGCTACAATGTCGTCCTGGAGATCGGGCAGGCGACTGTAGGTGTCGGGGTCCAGAGGGCAGCGGGTAAAGGGGTCGGAGGGAGACGTCAGCAACAGATGGATCAGCGTCGACTCGTCCACCACCATCTTGGATGAATGTAGCAACACCGGCGCCTCCATCACCGCCTGCGTCACGCTGTCCAAGAACCTCTCAGGGCAGCTCTCCGTCCTCTCCTTACACGGTTTAGGCAGATAGTATAAGCGATAACCAGAGTCCGCCGCCTGTTTTCTGATGATAGAGAAATATTGCCCGTGGTCAGCCCGCAACGTTGCCAACACTGGATGAAGTTTCTCGTGATTTGCCAAAGTCTGGAAAAGGTCATCAATGTCATTAAAGAGTTGCTTGTACTTGGCGCCCTCCTCTTGTAAGTTGGAGGCGGTGGATAAGATGGCAGAAGTGGCAGTGACGAGGGAAAGAGCAGCAGCTTGAGCCAGACCGGGGCACTTGAAGGCCGCCGAGGTTGGGAACATAGTCACCAATACCTTCAGCAGTAGGAAGATATTATCGTACACCAACATGGTAAGTGACTCCTCAAAGGAGCCGCTCTTGTGCCACTCTGCAATATACTTCATCTTCATGCTCGCCACCTCCACCAGACGAACCAAGCAGCGCACTTCAGTTCCCACTCGCAATTCACCCACTTGTTGTATGGCGGCGACAGCGACTAAATCCAGGTAGCCGTGTGTATGAATAAATCTCAGCACCTTGAAGATCGGACAGATGAGAGAAGGCAAGAACTGATCCAGTTCCAGATGAGCGGTGACGGACACCAGCCCCGCCGCTGCTGGTTCGCCAAGTGTCTTGTCCTGAAAGTCTCCCGCATTCCACATCCAAAGAAAGTAAAGCATCTGCAGACGCAAGCGGAAGCTGGGACACATTTCAGGGCTCTTGAACACGCTCACTAACCACAGCTTTATGGGACGTGACTGCATGGAGGCAACAAAATTTTCGAATTCTGGTCGATAAAACTTTACAAGGTCGACAATCGTCCACATCAACGTCTCCCATCGGCCTGTGACGACGCCCTGGGTGCCGAGGAAGTGTTCTGCCATGTTGTTCGCTGCGGCAATACCCAGAACGGCTTTAGCCAACGAATACTGAAATTCATTTTCTTCACAGTGGAAGATGAGACTTAGAACACGTTCAGCCGCATGAATCGTCTCTAAAAGGTGGTCGACACACAGCGTCGACTTTGTAATCCGTGAGATGGCCGTCTGGTAGATGACATTAGGCGGAGTTGCTGCGTCACCCATAACGAAGACTGCACGACCACTGTATCACTTTGGTCTTTAAGGACAGAGGAAGTTGCCTCCACCAAAACTGTTGCCACACTAACGCTGATCACTCCCTCCCGCCGGGCCAGGTGGATGTGACCACCTCACCTGCATGAAGTCCATCAGGTAAGGTCTGGGTCTGGACGGTGGATAGTGAAGATTGTTTGTTGTTGCTAATTAGATACGGTTTATAGCAAGCAGATTAGATAGATATTTAAGTAGATAGAGTGTGGAGTAAACTAACACCTGGTGTAAAATTGGATAAATATATGAGGTGAGAGAAGATTTATTGGTGGAAGTATATACAAACAAGTTAGTTTATCCCCCAACTTACGTCAACTGATAATTATTAAACACCCTAACGTCACCTGGGGCTGGATTGTTAGGCCAGCGTTAGGGAGGTTCATCTTAAAGTGAAATAAACTGAGGGGGGCTAATATTCAGGTGATCCCAACAGATTGATGGGTAGAAGTACAGATAAGTTATTGGGTGGTCATTATATGGTAAGACTTAAGGATACCTTTTCGTGGATTATAAGACCTCACCTCACTCATTACCTGAAGGTGGTCACATCCACGCCTACCTCAGGAGACCTTACATCACCTTACTGGCTCCTCCCACCTCGCGCCTATAAGTGACTCTTCTCAATCTATGCTCATGCATACATAAGAACATAACATAAGAAAATAAGGAGTCTGCAATAGGCCGGTTGGCTTGTGCATGGCAGCTCCTGTCGAGAGTTACTACCACTCTATCATTCATGAATCTATCCAGTCTCCTTTTGAAACTTTCCAGCGTTCCAGCACTTACTACATAGTTGCTAAGCTTGTTCCACTCGTCCACCACCCTATTTGTGAACCAGTTCCTTCCTATCTCCCTCCTAAACCTAAACTTATCCAACTTAAATCCGTTGCTTCGAGTCCTATCCTGCTCGGATAAGGTCTAAATAATTATTATGTCGTTATTGGGGGGGGGGGGGGGGCAGGTAAGGTCTAGTTGAGTGTCCGAACAACTGCTTTTCGTGGTTAAGTTTGTTTGTTGTTGCTCAATAGATACAGTTTATACCAAGCACATATATTTAAGTGAGGTTACTCGCACAATATATCAAGATGAATACATTATTACATGGAACAACAGATACATATACAGTACAGTATAATCTTCAGACAATTAACAATAAACATACCAACATACCAAACAATGATATATTGAAATACATACAAAGTAATCCATAGTTTTTTTAGGCACTTACTATAGTAGTAATGAACCATATTAAGAAGAGGGGGCGGGGGATACATACCTATATCTATTATCATTCATTTTAACTTTTTCGAATCAGTGGATGACGAACACGATTATGATATGTAAAGTGGAGGCTCATGCAATTGGAGGAGATATTTTAAAATGGATTAGGGCGTGGTTACAAGACAAAAAACAGCGAGTAAGCATTAACGGCACAATCTGATTGGAGCAACGTCACTAGTGGAGTTCCCCAAGGCTCAGTACTTGGACCATTACTATTTATTATATACATAAACGACATTGATAAAGGCGTAGACAGCAACATAAGTAAATTTGCTGATGACACTAAAATAGGACGTGTAATTAAATCTGACGAGGACTTCGCAAAACTACAGGAAGATCTAAAAAAAATTTCGCAATGTCTGACAAAATGGCAGGTGAAATTTAATATGGACAAATGTAAAGTACATAGTATAGGACATGTAAACAGAGAAACCAGATATCAGATGAACAGCGTTGATATAGAGAAATCAGACTGTGAAAAAGATTTAGGGGTAATGATAAGTAGGAATCTTAAGCCAAGTCAACAAAGGAGTGTAAGACTGGCGAAGTTATCCTTAAATTATATCTCAAGACATATCACTTAACTATACAAGAGTTAGGGCGGTTAAATTGATGTGAAATAAGCTGGGGTGGTTAATCTTCAGGTCAGGTCAGGTGAAAGATTAGATCATATAGGGACCAGGTCAGGTAAGGTCACGGTAAGCTGATACAGGTGTTAAGGCTAGGAGATAGTGAGGCGGAGGAAAGTGGTGATGAATGACAGTAATAATAGAAGCAGACGAAATAATAATAACAACAGGTGTACCAAGACCTAATTACCCCTCACACCTGTTGGCTACACGTAACAGGTAATGTCAAGTCCAGGCCTTTTACAAGAGATCAGATCTGAGTGCGACCATGAAACTTTTTTTTAGGTTAATTACTCCATTACGTCGTTACTTCTTTGTTTATTCTCCCTCTCGCGGTGCGCTTCCCTGCATGATTTTGCTATTGAGTTACAGGACACAATGATGGGAGGAGGATGAGTGAGCAGGAGGCTGGCATAAACGAGCCTTATTGTTGGGAAATAAAGACTGAAGAATAAGTAAAGACGAAGAGAGTTTACAAGCCAGTAAATCACCATACATCGGCTTCCAGGGCGGAGAGTCGACCCACTGATCACTCTCGAGAGGAGCTGCCATACACACGCCAACGAGCCTATTGCAGACTCCTTATTTTCTTATGAATAAAACTGTTTACTGTTCCTGTTCATGGAGGGGAGAGAGGCTGTCCACTTAGATAATCTGAATTGAAGTGTAAGTAGTGTAACAGTGGGTGTAGGTGGAGTATAACAGTGGGCGTACGTGGAGTATAATAGTGGGCGTAGGTAATGTAACAGTGGGTGTAGGGAGGCAGAATAGATTAAACGAGATAGTAGTGACTAGTAACGATGTTAGTAAGCAAATAGATAAGCTAAAGCCTAATAAGTCACCAGGCCCTGATGAGATATTTGCCAGAGTATTAAAGGTATGTAAGGAAGAGCTTAGTATGCCCTTAGCAAAAGTGTGTAACCTGTCCTTCAAAACAGGTGTAGTACCAGAATCCTGGAGGATAGCGTATGTAATACCGATTTTCAAGAAGGGAGATAGAACACTATCCTCTAACTACCGTCCAATCAGTTTAACAGGCAAATTACTGAAAGCAATAATTTCAAACAATTCGAAATCACCTGGAGAAGCACAAGCTGATCAATGATTCCCAACATGGCTTCATAAGTGGGCGTTCATGTCTAACTAATCTATTAACATTCTTTTCGAATCAGTGGTCGATCGGGCATGACTATGATGTAGTATATCTCGACTTTAGCAAAGCCTTCGACAGAGTCCCCCACGAAAGATTAGGGCGTGGTTACAGGACAGGAAACAGCCATAGGGGTTGGGTGTAAATGGGACTGCCCAGTATGGTTCAATAGGCCCCCTGCAGTGTCCTCCATTCTTATGTAGGTGGGATGTAACAGAGGGTGTAGGTGGGGTGTAACAGTGGGTGTGGGTGGGATGTAACAGTGGGTGTAGGTGGGGTGTAACAGAGGGTGTAACAATGGGGTGTACCAGAGGGTGTAGGTGGGTCTATTTTCACCGCCAGAACAAAGTCAACAAAGAAATACAACATGCCGGAAGTGACATGTCGTAGCGGTGGTAAGAAAAACAACATAAACCTCCTGTGCCATATCACACAGTGTCTTTGCGAACAAATATAACAACATTACTGTGTATTTAGGAGCTGTGATGAAGTGTTTATGTTTGTTTTTGTCGTATATTTTTCTTCTGTTTTTATGATATTTTGTAAAGCTTTTGTTGTTCTATTAAAAGAAAACTCGTATATATATACTTTTTATTTATACTTAAAGTCTGCTTGTGTACAGAGAATATACATGTCCCAAAGGTCATCATTAAGTGCATGTAGTTATATGTAAATGCACATAAATCTATCTAGTAACACATTACAGTACTTAGACAAACAAACTTACATAGTACATATTAATCTACATATTCGTACATTTAGTTGCGTACAGTATATAATCAGAATAGGGTATTGGTAGAAAAATACACACCCATTTGGAAAAAGTCACTCTTGTCTCATCATTCCAGTCTTCCACTCCCACCTCCCACGCCACACGAAGGAGCAGCAATTGTACATAGGGCGTTCTTATAGTCACTCAGACCCTCACTGGCGGTGCTCCAGCTGTCGGCGGTCTCAGTTAAGTCGACACTGATCATATCCCAGTTAGTGCTGTGGCGGTAATTAATGTCGTCACTGTTGGAGGTGCTGCTACTTTCGTCGACATCATCGTTGTCGTCACTGTTGGAGGTACTGGTGTTGTCGTCGACGTCACTGTTGGAGGTACTGGTGTTGTCGTCGACGTCACTGTTGGAGGTACTGTTTTTGTCGTCGACGTCACTGGTGGTCTCCTCGTCCGCGAACCTGGTGGTGGTGTTGTCGTCGACGGTGTCCTTCCTCCAGGCGACAATGTCGTCCTGGAGGTCGGGCAGACGACTGTAGGTGTCGGGGTCCAGAGGGCAGCGGGTGAAGGGGTCGGAGGGAGACGTCAGCAACAGATGGATCAGCGTCGACTCGTCCACCACCATCTTGGATGAATGTAGCAACACCGGCGCCTCCATCACCGCCTGCGTCACGCTGTCCAAGAACCTCTCAGGGCAGCTCTCCGTCCTCTCCTCACACGGTCTAGGCAGATAGTGCAAGGGATAGTCAGAGTCCGCCGCCTGTTTTCTGGTGATAGAGAAATACTGCCCGTGGTCAGCCCGCAACGTTGCCAACATTGGATGATTTTTCTCGTGATCTGCCAAAGTCTGGAAAAAGTCATCGACAACAGTGAAGAAACTATCGTAATTGGCATCCTCCTCTTGCAGCTTGGTGGCGATGGGTGAAATGGTAGACGTGGCAGTGACGAGGACAAGAGCAGCAGCCTGAGCCAGACCTGGACACACGAAGGCTGCCGAGGTTGGCGACGCAGTCACCAACATCTTCAACACAAGGAATATATGTTTATACACAGACCGTGTGTTTGATATGTCCAAAGAGCCATTCTGGTACCACTCAACAAAAAACTTGGCTTGATGTCCCGCCATCTCCAACAACCGAGCCAAACAACGCACCTCAGGCCCCACTCGCAAGTCTCTCACCTGGGCTATGGCGGCGGCAGCGACAGAGTCCAGTTGGCCGCATCTGTGAAGGCATCCCAACACCCTGAACACGGGTCGGAAAAGAATAGGCGTAAGTTCTTCCAGCTCCACGTAAGATGTCAGGGACACCAGCCCGGCCGCTATTTGCACGCCAAGTGTCTCATCCTTAAAATCTTCGTCATCCAACATCCAGAGAAAATAAAACATTTGCAGGCGCAAGTGAAAGTTTGGACAAACTTCAGGGTTCTTGAACACACTAACTATCCACAGTTTCATGGAGCGTGTCTGTAAGTGAGCAACATCATTTGCAAATACTGGTCGATAGTGTTTTGCAAGTGTAACGACGATCCACATTAAGGTTTCCCACTTATCTGTGAGAACATCCCTGGTGTTGAGGAAGTGTTCTGCCATATTATTCGCTGCGAAGATGCTCAGGGTGGCTTTAGTCAACGAATACCGAGATTCATCATTGGCGCTGTAGAAAATGAGACTAAGAGCATGTTCAGCCGCGTTGATCGTCTCCAAAAACTGGTCAACACTCAGAGCCGACTCCCTGATCCGTGAGATGGCCGTCTGGTAGATGACCCAATTTTCATGGGAGGCGTCCGAGTCGTCCACTAGCTCAATATTGTTGTCTGAAGGTGGAATTATCGCGTTACCCATAACGAAGACTGCACGACCACAGTGTCACTTAGGTATTTTAGGACAGAGGAAGTTGCCTCCACCAAGATTGTTGCCACACTAACGCTGATCACTCCCTCCCGCCGGGCCAGGTGGATGTGACCACCTCACCTGCATGAAGTCCATCAGGTAAGGTCTGGGTCTGGACGGTGGATAGTGAAGATTGTTTGTTGTTGCTAATTAGATACGGTTTATAGCAAGCAGATTAGATAGATATTTAAGTAGATAGAGTGTGGAGTAAACTAACACCTGGTGTAAAATTGGATAAATAAATGAGGTGAGAGAAGATTTATTGGTGGAAGTATATACAAACAAGTTAGTTTATCCCCCAACTTACGTCAACTGATAATTATTAAACACCCTAACGTCACCTGGGGCTGGATTGTTAGGCCAGCGTTAGGGAGGTTCATCTTAAAGTGAATTAAACTGAGGGGGGCTAATAATCAGGTGATCCCAACAGATTGATGGGTAGAAGTACAGATAAGTTATTGGGTGGTCATTATATGGTAAGACTTAAGGATACCTTTTCGTGGATTATAAGACCTCACCTCACTCATTACCTGAAGGTGGTCACATCCACGCCTACCTCAGGAGACCTTACATCACCTTACTGGCTCCTCCCACCTCGTGCCTATAAGTGACTCCTCTCAATCTATGCTGTCATTGCCCTGGTTGCTTCGTTACCGTCAACGTGACAAGTGAACGTCAGTGACTCAGTATGGTGGTGTGTTTTTGTGGTGAAGAACATAATACTGAGGTGGGTTACTCCATCACAGGGTTGGATTACCAAGTGCATCCACCACCTTCTAAAAGTTTGAAATATCTTCGTGATTTGTTGTATCGTCACTCTCGCCACGATTGTTCCCAGATGCTCCAGGTCGGGGAGTTTGTGTATCACTACGCCGTGCAGTGGGTACAGGTGGAGTCGCTGTGTCTCCGTCACCTGATAGTGGCGGTTGAGCTAGGAGAAGACGCTTCAGTCTGGATTGGTAATAGAGAAACTATGACGCGCATGGCGACGATGAAGATAAAGCTGGGAATTGAAGCAGCAAATGCTGTGGCGGTGCGTATGATGGGGTCGATGACCACTCTCGTGACGGACAGCTTGGAAGACCTCATGTGGAGAATCGTCAGTCTCATTGAGTATTGGGACCCCAGCTTTCAGGAGGATATTAAGCAGAGTCTTTGTACGAAAGTCTGGGTCCTTCGTTTGATGAACTGCCCTGACGTGTGCCCTAACTTTCACCTCAGAGTGCAGATGATACGCTTCGTTGAAATGTGGTCAGATGATTACATGGCGTCTTCAGTCTTCGGCTGGCAAGCAGCAACAGGGCTGGTGGCCGTCAGTCCTAACCTGCAGGTGGATCAGCTCCTGCCCAATTCCTTGTCCTCCAGCCTCGTCAAACCATTCATGAAGGTGCTGAGCAGCTGTTGGGAACAAGGCCACCTGGCGCCCATTGCGGCCGCCGCTGTACATCAGGTGAAGGAACTACGAGTTGGGCCTGAATTACGCTGTCTGGCCCAACTGGTAGAGTTGGCAAGTCAGATGGCGAAGACGATAAAGGGTTGGTACGAGACCGGCTGCTGGAATGGACCAATGACCGTCTTACTGTTCGAGAACGCCTTCATTTTGCTCAAGATACTGGTGGCAACGTCGCCAACTATGGAGGCCTACGAAAGTCCTGGCCTGGCTCAGGCAGCTGCTGCTGCCCTCGTCTCTGCCACGTCCTCAGTCGTCTCCCTAGCGTCTAAGCTATTTGATAGGAGAAACGCGTCCTTCACTCGCCTCCTCGTTGAAATTGACGGTATATTAAACCTGCTGGTGAGTCGGAAGACGCCGCATTCTGTTGGGGCGTCACTGTGGCGTGATCACGGTTACCAACTGTGTTTCCTCACTCGGCAGGCCACGGAGGGCGGATGTCCCTTTTTGAAGATTCATGAAGTGTGTGGGGAGAGGACGGAGAGCTGCCCTGAGAGGTTCTTGGACAGCGTGACGCAGGCGGTGATGGAGGCGCCGGTGTTGCTACATTCATCCAAGATGGTGGTGGACGAGTCGACGCTGATCCATCTGTTGCTGACGTCTCCCTCCGACCCCTTCACCCGCTGCCCTCTGGACCCCGACACCTATAGTCGCCTGCCCGATCTCCAGGACGACATTGTCGCCTGGAGGAACAACACCATAGGCCTCCAAGGTATATTCAACAGCGGCTCTGAAGACGAGACAGCCAATAGCATTGTTGTTGGCGACACCAGTAACAGTGATACTAATAGCAGTGTTGTTGACGACACCAGTAGCAGTGTTACCATCGATATCAGCCCCAGAGATTGTTAGACTTATGTTTCGTATATAAGTTTAAGTATTATTAAACATTTTGGTAATAAAATTTACAGTGCATATATAACCAATTTTGTATATATAAATGTAATAAGACGTATGTATGGAATTGGATAACATGTTAATTCTTCCTGTTATATTTAATAAAGTTACAGTGTATTTGTCTGTTTCTTCATACAACATCCTGTAAAAGATTTACTTAAGACACTGACATCCCACTGTAGGAGATAAAACAGTTTTACACTTAAGAACATAAAAACGAAGGACACTGACATTGTCCCCATAAACAGCAATGTGTTTTACTTTGATGAAGAAGAATTTAGTGCTATATACACCTGTTTAGTTAATCTGGGAATGACAGGTGTAAAAGGTTTAGGGAAGTGTGTTGTGTAGCAGTTAGTGTTTGTCCCACACACACACACACCTCCAATAGCGTTATTAGTATAGAGCAGGGGTGGCCAAACCGCGGCTCTTTGACACTATGTGCGGCTCGCGAAAATATATTGATTCGCCTCCTCTGGACTGAAACGTAGGTTAAATATTCAAGGTGAATACAAATATTTAAGAATTTAAATCTTAATTTTAATGCTAGATCTGGGTCAGGTGTTCGTTCATCATTGCTGGCGGGAGGTAGAGGGTTTAAAGACATTTAAGGTCAGCAGAGGGGTTACGGAGGAATGTCAGAGGGGTGAGTCACGTCATGACAAGTACATTAACGCAGTGTAACACACGACTTTGAACTGTGCAGATCTAGTTGGTACACTCAGGATATGAATTATGTTTACAGTTCACAAGAATAAGTTGTTTTTAAATACTGTTAAATATATTTGATTGATCTGTCTCTGACAATTTTTGTTAAGGAAAATGGCATCATCAACTTGTAAGACGCGAAAGTATGAAGATGAAAACAAATTTTAAGCCAGAGTGGGAGGAAGATTTTGCATTCACTGATAAAGGAGGTAAACCTCTGTGCCTTACCTGCAATGTGTGACTTACTCACTCACCACAAAGCCAATAACTTGAAATGCCACTACGAAACACACTACAAAACTTTTCGTGTGATTATCCACCTAAATCAGAATTACGGAAAAGCAGGTTAACTGTGTTAAAATCATCACTAAATAGCCAGCGGACACTGTTAACAACATTCAATACGGAAGCTGATACAACGACTGAAGCTAGTTTTGTTATTTCATGGATTGAATTGCTCGTGCTAGTAGGGGGTGTAACTAATCACCTACCTCACCTCCCACTCTTAACCCTTCCTCCCCTTCTTGGTAGTAGGTGGGGGTGACTCATCCCCGTTTTCCACACTCACACCACCCCTTCATTCTCGTCTCATGAAGCTGATCACCTCAGTTGACACACAGGAATCACCTACTCTGATACTCGAGGATCAATTGACCTCTAGTAAAACCGGTATTGAAAAGTCATGAACCGAGTGTAAAGAGAGAGAGAGAAAGAGTTGTCAGGTGGACTGAGTTGACCTGAGATTACTTCACTAAGGTCCTGCCAACACCCACCTGGCTTGGGTCCACCACACACTAACTGTGTCCCTGATGACAGACTTTGGACTAACAGGGAGGGAGACCTGAGCCGCCCCGGTCCCTCCCCTTCACCTCACTACCCACTATCTGCCCGTAGCTTGATGATGATAGTTATGATAAGGATAACACTATTATAAAAACACTTTTAATAAGCGTGTGTGTGTTTGAGTGAGTGTATACAACTTTATACTATACAAGAATAAGGCCACAAACACTTACATAATATTTGTATTATTATTTTCGTCTGTTGTCATATAGATAACCATAACAACCTATTGATAGTCGAAATACATCGTTCATAAACCCCGCCCCCACTGTGACGTCATTACCAGGACCACAAGATATGAAACATTCCGAACTGAATCAACTCCTTCACTGATTGTAAGTAAAACAATAAGTAATTAAGCTTTATTAACTTAAATATTGAACTGTTATTACTTAAGGCTGTTATTTTCTCGTTGATTCAGTAATAGTGTTTATATCTTCGTTAGTAAACTGGGATTAGAGATGGTTGATGGTTCAGTATGGATGGGTCGAGGCTTCGGTCACGTTTCGAAGCTTCACAGTGAACTTTGGAACAGCCAGTACCTCAGTCTCTCTACTGGTGTTGGTGGTGACGGTTGTTGGTGGCGACTGGTAACTACTACTGTGACGGCTGTTGGTGACTACTGCTGAACGTTACTGCTGCTGATGCTTCTGGATGTTCCCTGCTGACTGACGGGTAAAGTTTCTTTTAGTGTTGAGTATTACTTTGTTTACCTTACTGTTACGTCATCACAAAGTTGGTAAAGTTTATACAGGTATTCAGGACAAAGGTAAAGTTGAGATGCATTTCTTAATTAACTATCAATGGAGTGTTTGTAGTTCCTTACCTTCTGTACCAGTAAACATGTCTTGGTTGATGCTGCAGTTTTGGGTAATGTATAATGTAAAGAGGGGACAGGTCGTGGCCTCGAACGGCTTCAACGAATGGCAATAATCAATAAGCTAACTACTGCTGAAACGAGGGATTAATTAGACTCGATATTGGTATAATTAGTTTGTTTTTATCAACACGGTAAAGGTCCCGAGGCCACGGCCTACCCGAAGTTGTAGTAGTAAATTCGAGGTTATATTTTTTTAGCTCCCTTCCCCCTTGGTAGGTGTTCCAATGAGATCATATATGGAAACTGGCCTGAAGAATTACTATACATGAGCCAACATAATGTAACCCAAATCCGGTATTGTAATGTTGTAAACTTGTGTAACTTATGCCATGATGAATCACCCAAACCTAACTTTACATCTATAGTCATATTCAGGTAGTCCAATAAGGTTGTAAATCAGGAGGCTAACTCACTCGTTAAATGTTCACTCCAGCTGAGACGATCCGTGAGCCAAGGCGAGGTACTAGTGATGCACCGACCAGTTGGAACACCTTCCTGGCACCTCCACCCATGATGACCCAACACTCGCCATACCTGCAGAAAGTTAAGAGTGCTGTTTGTCACTTCAGCTGCCGTGCACACCTCGCCTGTTCGCCTCGTCAGCTGTCCTGTTAAGTTCGTCAGCCATACTGGTCTTCCAGGACACCTGCCTCGGCTTCACCTGACACAAGACGTGTTGGGTCTTGGTACAACCTCACCTGTTGGCTAAGGTAAATACTGAACCTTGATCTGTTGTGCTTAAGGGCTTTATACATAATGACGCTGTACAGTACATCATCCATCACGGCGCTGTCCAGTACATCATCCATCACGGCGCTGTACAGTACATCACACATGACATACACTCGCGCTACTCTGCCAGCAGTGCAACAGTTTAATGTCTCAACCACACTCCCCCGTTACGTAGTGGTGACACTTCCCCGTTCCGTAGTGGTGACACTCCCCCGTTCGGTGGTGGTGACACTCCCCCGTTCGGTGGTGGTGACACTCCCCCGTTCGGTGGTGGTGACACTCCCCCGTTCCGTAGTGGTGACACTCCCCCGTTACGTTGTGGTGACACTCCCCCGTTACGTTGTGGTGACACTTTGTCTTGGTTAACTTTTGCAGCAGTAGTTCAGCTCCAGAGGCAGTGAAGCCGTCCTGGTGCGTTAGTTGTTTTGTTCCCCATCCGCAGGAGTCGAACTTACTTGATGTTGACAAGTTGTTCTGTCTTGTTCTCCAGACCAGAACATTAGAGAACATTTCCCAGGGTGTTGCTAAGGGTTTAAATGCATTGGTTTCAAATGAGAACAATTTGGTAAAGTTGGTTTCAGTTGGTTCTCGACGGTTCTGAGTTCATGGTCACAACTTAACTGTTGCAACGCCTGATGATTCTTGCCTGTGTGTGTGTGAGGTAAACTCTCCGCTACTGAAGCTTCATCAGTCGACGTATCTACTACTTATTGTCAAGTCAGTTTGAACTTTCCCTCATCTTAGTGACTCCGTCAGCCTTAGTGTTATTAGAGAAGTTATTGTTAACGTCACTACTGTTGGTCGGAGACTCAAGCTTAGGTACTTAAACACCATAAGAGCACTGCTGTGGTCACCTATGTAGGCATGCGTTAAGTTGGCACCATAAGAGCACTGCTGTGGTCACCTATGTAGGCGTGCGTTAAGTTGGCACCATAAGAGCACTGCTGTAATAATAATAATAATAATAATAATAATAATATTAATTCACGGTTTATTGAAAAAAATTCTGCAGCCCGAAGGCTGAAAATATACATTGGACATAAATGACTTATTACATACATTGGTGGTTTAACAAAAGCCTTCATTAGAGAAAGGTAAAGGAACATACAGTGAACATACAGATTAATGTAGGTGTTGAACAGCAAACTCGTAGTGTAGTAACTCCCTCGCAGATGGTGTTAGGAGGAACTCACGTGGCGTAGTAGTTCCCTCAGATGGTGTTATGAGGGACCTGGCGTGGTGTAGTAATTCCCTCGCAGATGGTGTTATGTGGGACCTCACGTGGTGTAGTAATTCCCTCACAGATGGTGTTATGAGGGGCCTCACGTGGTGTAGTAACTCCCTCACAGATGGTGTTATGAGGGGCCTCACGTGGTGTGGTAATTCCCTCAGATGGTGTTATGAGGGACCTCACGTGGTGTAGTAATTCCCTCACAGATGGTGTTATGAGGGACCTCATGTGGTGTAGTAATTCCCTCACAGATGGTGTTATGAGGGACTTGACGTGGTGTAGTAATTCCCTCACAGATGGTGTTATATGAGTGAGGTGTGGTCTTAGGCCTTCCTATCGTAGACGGATTAACACGTCGCTGGTTTTTGTTGGGTCTCACGGGCCGTTATCACTGGGTACCTAGGACCTCACTGTGTGAAGGTTAACTTGGGTACTACTGTTACTGTTGAGTTGTTCTCACTGACTTAAGCACTGTTCACCTCTGTTCAACACTGGTTCCGTTCCTTTCCTAAATGAAATTGTAACTTCTGGCGAGAACTTGTTGATATTCCGGTAGGGAGGAGGGGGTTGGTATGGGCCAACTTAACAGTTGACCTGGCTGCTCCGAGAGGAGCGCCAGGTACGTCTTGACCCTTCGGTGGTCAAGGATGTAGTTACCTGTGGTCACCTATGTGGGCGTGCGTTAAGTTGGCACCATAAGAGCACTGCTGTGGTCACCTATGTGGGCGTGCGTTAAGTTGGCACCATTAATATCCTTGTATAATTCGTGTGTATTTACTTTTAGCTGTTTGTTTCTTTGTATATAATTATAAGAAAACTGTTGCTGCATGTTTAACTACCTACCCCACACTGGAACTTTTCTACTTTGCTCACGAGAGGACTTTCTAGTTAACATCTCGCTTGTGTATTTCACTAAGTATTCGTTGAAAGTTTTCAGTAAGCATTAAACTGTTAATTTGAAGTTTTTAATTACAAAATGGTTTGTCTGTCCGGGAAGAGCTTCGAACTGATAAATGGGTTGTTTTAAACTTCTAACTTTCAACTTTTAAAGTTTGGTATTTTGTATGGGAAGTTGAACATTGCACTGGTGAGTGATCATACAACATTAGGCTGAATACATCCATGGATGCCTTGTCGTGACTCGGCCAACCTAATTTTCATAAGCGTGTAACGGTTATGGGAGGATCTATTGACTTGATTGTATAATCTGCTTTTGTAGCAGATCCTTCTGTTGACAAACTTGGCCAGCTGTCCCATTGTGGAAATTGAGCCTGGAGGCTGTGGGGTGCTGCGAGAGACTGTGCTTAGAAAGCCACAAGAATAATCAGTGATGTGCTCTGATCACACAATTTAACCTTTTGAATACAATGTCCATATGCAGCTCTGCCCAACTCCAGCTGACGTAATCACTTGCCATCCTTTTCTTTCTAGAAAATTCAAGACGCAACGTGGCGCCCACTGTGTAGAGTATCTGAAAATACAGGGCAGTATATAAGAGAATATATACTATATTCTGTATAACTGATAATCGGTCTACTTATACAATAGCTGTACTGTTGTCTTAAACCCTACAGCCATATAAAGTATAAAGTATTTTTTTAGTTATCTCCATAGTACATTGCAGCCTAGCTGAATCTAATGTCTTAAAGGCTAAATGAAAGCCTACAATGAACCTCATAAGGTGGACAAGTAAAGAGACTATATATCAAGGGGGTCCCTATAGAATCTCAATACAGTAGCGAGTGAATACTCCCACAAGAATCCTACAAAAGTTCAATACAACACTGAAGAGATAATCACTTTATACTGTTGCTCTTCACAGGATCTTTTATGATTTTTGCCTCGAGCTCAGCCATCAAGGCAGCATCTGACAGCCCATCGCCCACATACGTTGGGCCAGTCTCCTGAAAGAGTTGTTATGGATAAGTGTAGTAAACACAAAAGGGAGGTACGGACTTGAGAGTATCGAAAGAAACATTACAGAAGGGAAGAATATGTGATGAAATTGGGAAAACGGAAGAATATCTTATGAAACATGGAAGTAATGAGAATGATTGGTGAAACACGGAAGAATATGTGGAGTGAGAGAGAAAACAAATACACTCTCACCATCTAAGGGTAGTTCTGGTTGGGTTCAATCAGTCCTCCACTCAAAACATTCTCAGGCTGTTTTTACCAAACCTTCAAGGCTTTGGACATCTGGGGACCCAGTTTTTAATTTCATTCATCCATTCCAGTCTATGCCTTCCCTTGGCCCTCCTACCCTTAATTTTGCCCATTAGTATTTGTTATTATCCCCTCATCATTAATTACAGTATATGACCAAAATATCTTATTTTTCTTTATCTGTTTTGCACATTTCATGTATTTCTCTTAAAGTTTTTGCTAATCTTAGTACTCCTTCATTTGTTTTCCAGTTAGTGTAGCTTATTCTTTGCATTCACCTATAACACCACATTTCAAAGGCCTCCAACCTCTTTCTGGTGTCCGCTGAAAGAGTCCACGTTTCTGACCCATACAACAGTCCTTGCCATATAAAACCTTTCAACAGCCTTTTTCTCAAATTGAAGTTGATGTCCACTTTTATTATGTCTTTTAGATTATTTAATGCTGTTTTAGTTTGCCCTATTTTAGCTTTGATTTTTTTCTGTACATCAACCATCATGGCTAATATTACTTACCATATACTGCGAACAAAATTTTCCCTTTGTGTAACTTCCTTGTTGCCTCCCATAATCTTTATTTTAGGATTTATTTACAATTTAGAAACAACCATTAGCTACTTTAGTCTTTACGGCATTAACTCTTAAACCATATATACAGTGTACGTACAGGTATTTCGCCTTTTTCCACCGATTGGTCACCGAGGAATTTTTCAACAGTTGGAGAACAAACACGGTTTCTTCGTTGTATAGATGACGGGCACTGAGCATCATAATTTATAGGAAAAAATACAAAATAAGAAAATAACAAGTCCACCACCTGATTGTTAGTTTATTCTTAAAGTATTAAATAAGTTTTCTATTATCGTATATATTTTTCATTAGGTAGCTGGCTACCCCTAAACTTCTCTCCTGGACATGAACAAAACCCTTTAGAGTTACTGTAGTGTAGTGCACTTCATCCTGAGTTGGTTAATAAATTCTATCTTCGTGAGACCACATATTTTATTTTTCAAGACTAAATATTGTATTTTACAAAATTAATGAAAGAAACCAAGTGTCAGTAAAATTGTCCAAAAAGTTTAAGTCCTAGATAAGTAACCCCTTTTGATTACCTTTATGAAATCCAAGAGTCTGATTATTTTTTTTTTCTAAATGGTGTTTTAGACCACTTATGAATATGAATCGCAATTAAATAATTATTACATATGGGTGGGAAGCTGAATTACCTGTAGACCAATACCTGTAATATTTAAGGACAGTAGTTTGTGTTATCCAGCCGCCTAACAATAAATATCTACAGAAGAAAACTTATTAACACAGTACTAAAGTTTATCGGGTGAAGGAACAGGTTTTTGTCCCTAGTTTTTTCAATAAACACAGATGCGGTCTGATAGCCGCCCACTTCACAAGTGGCAATGTCAAGTTGCACACTGCACAGCAACCAATCAATAACATGCAAACTTTTTACTGTATATGTATTATCATTTGCCCCCACAAACCCAATACTGTGACCTGATTTTTAAGATGATATTGTTATTAACATAGGAAAATAATTCATCATCATTGTCTATAGACAGAATAGCATTAAGTAAACTTCTATTAAATGGGCGTAAAATTAACGAGGGGTGCCTGCCTGAACTGCTGTACTAATATGAGGCCATTTCTCTAGAGAAGATTAATGGTGCCTCACGAAAGGGTGAAAATTAACCTCTAACATCGTGTTGTCAACTAAAATACATAATTATTTTAAAAAATAGGCCAACAATTTTGACAACTGTCAATCAGAATGTTGGTAATAATGTTGTCCGTACATGTCCTTGACTTGCCAACAGTGTGTAACAGAACAGACCATCGCCCGACCGACAAGTAAGTTGAAGATTAATGAAGAGGATATGTAAGGAAAATAATAAAGACAAAAATAGCGGGATTTGAAAACGAGGAGCTCTGGCCCCGGGGTAGGTCCCCCCCCCCCCCTCCCTCGGGCCTGATTCTGCCACCTGACAACATCTATCTTCACGGAAAGGTATTTTCCCCTGACACACATGGACGTACAGTACACATAGACGTATACACAAGCCCTCCCAGACGAGAATACATATACATAATCATCCCGTGACTGTCATTGGCGTCTTGTCGTCGACTCTTTTTACCTTTCTCCTTTGAAATAAAATTCCTGAGTTATTCGGTCTCCTCTTTCAGATTATTTTAACAAACAATACGCGCTCCACGACTCCCACTTTCCCCCCAGGTGAAGTCTCTCTCCCCCCTACCCCCTCCACCCCCCCCCCTTCCCCCCGACTGCCAGCTTTGAGGGACCCACTAATCGTCCGCCCATTGTCTCCCCACCATCGCCTCCGTCTGTTGTAACAAAACCTCCCGCGAACGTCAATTTTCCCGCCATGTAAAGTGGTGGGCGGGTGGTTGTTGTCGTGCTCCCTCGGGCCCCCGGTGGCAAATGAGGAAACTGTCTTTTGTCGTCAGGTTTAGACTCTACTCTGACACAAAGGAGACGCAGCTTAAATAATTATGAGTTTAAAAAGAGTGAAAATAGACCACAACTGCACTGGCGGTAGGCGTTGATTACCCAAGCGGGAAGGAGGCGGTCGGCGTCATTAAATGGTAGAAAATTAGGAATATGTCTCGAGGGAATACTCGTTCATTCTTGATGGCTTACAATCATGTGCTGCTGCTAGTGCTGGTGTGCTGCTGATGATGGTGGTGCTGTTGCTGCTAGTGCTGGTGTGCTGTTGCTGCTAGTGCTAACCTAACCTAACCTCGGCTCGGACTGACGTGAGAAGGGTAATAACTAGTGACCCTACCAAATATCACAGATTTCCCGGTCTCCGTTTTCCCGCTGTACTAACACTGGATAGTTTTCTTCTATAGACCAACCGCCCGAACGGCTAGTAAGTTGATAATTGACGAAAATTATATAAAAAAGTCTGAGCCAACTCCTTCACTACACTATCAGTGACCCGGCGACCTTGACCCAACGCCAACAATTTTAAATTACGGTGTATCGTTTTGTTCTTTTTGCAGATAGAGCAAGACTTATACCCACGTGGAGCCGATATGCATTCTAATGCAGGGGCGGATCCAGGAATATCAAGGGGGGGGGGGGGGTTCCAAGAAGTTGTGGGTGGGGAAACATTGCGAGCGCAGCGAGTCCACCCAGCTGGGGGGCACTGTAAGCCCCCATCCCTCGAAGATTTTTTTGAAATCTGACCAATATCATGGGCATTCTGAGGCCAATTTGAAGCCATGCGCACTTGATATTAGGAGGTATGTACTGGCAACATTATTACCAACATTCTGGATGACAGTTGTCAAAATTGTTGATATTTTTTTTTTTAATTTATTATGCATTTCAGTTGACACGATGTCAGAAGTGCGTGGTTTTTGCAGCAGCCGCATTGCCGTCGTCATTGTTTTTTTTTTTTGGTTGCCATTAATCACCACACACGGCTTACGGTCGTAAATAAAGCCTTCAATCCATGCCAGGACTTTCCCACGAATTCTAGGAGGTTAATTTTCAGTCTTTCGTGAGGTACACCATCAAATGAATAGGCAAACTAGAGAGATATATTGACAATATTGCCCCCACATTCCAGGATCCGTGTCCAAACATTTGATACCACCAGCAGCTACGTCAAGTAGGAACGTCAGTCCATAAAACCATAGATGTGTGTTCATTACGGAAAAATATATTACTGCGAAAAACTTATTCTTCACCATTTTTCTAGGGAGGGGGATTGCATCTATCATCTACAGGAAAATATCCTAAAGTTACTGGATAAAGCACGATATCGTCTTAATCTTTACCCATTCCTTAAATCAGTGCTTAATACTACAGTAGGATCATGTTTCCCCTGACATTTTTGTGAACTTGTGGCTTCTTCGACCTCGGAGGTGTTTGTAGACTTCTATTAATTCATCCCTTACCCGCCTATAGTATAAGCTGGGCAACTGTAGGCGTTCCAATCTCTAGGTAACTGAGATGCCTTAGTGAGGGCACCTGTCTGGTGGCCCTCCTTTGAACATTTTTAATCGACTGGCTTCTTAGATTAGATCTGTAGGGTTAGAAACTTAAGGTATTCGCGTCTTGTCCATGAAATAATTCAACACACTGCAGTTTACTTTTGGTAGTTATCGGCAAATAACTGCAGCTGCCATTCAGCCCTTGCCAATTGAAGCCGGATAAAAACAATACTTTGCAGAAAACAAACGATGACATAGTTATGGGATATGTCTACTGAGCAGCAGTTACACATTTTATTATTTCGATTTTGGTTATCAGGGCCTAAAACTGCTGGCGGCCCTGTAAACACTTTTTAGTTTATATGTGTAACAATTTATCAGATAATTCCTGTTGTTACTAACTTCATATATATAATAATCCATTCCATTTGTATGAGAAAAATTGCCGCCAATTTGGATTATTTATTCAGGATCGTTAAGAAAAGGGTAGAACCTCCTCGGGATCCTCGTCTGATTTCTTATTTACTCAATTATTTTTGGTTTAAAAATATTGTATACCATTTCTATCACTTATTATCTTACTGGCCATTCGGAAGGCTGGTCTGTTTTTGTTACGACGATCACTGTCCAGCGCTAGTGAAGGAGAAACCTGAAAAAATCTACCCTGTTTGGCTTCACTATAAAAAAAAAAAAAAAAAAAAAAAAAACAACTAGATAACCCTAAGGATTCCAACTGTAGAAGGATAGCCCACTCTAATAATGGCCTAATGGAATTAGTGTGTTTGCCACTGACCAGCCGCTTGACGTCGCCACCGTCGTGTAGGATAAAAATTTTAATATTGAGTTTGAGTGGGTTATCCTTTTATAAACAGTACAGTGAATCCTAAATAACTTCTTATTGCTTTGAAGCAGTATAACATTTGGAGATGCTACACGGAAAGTTAAATTATGTCATGCATTTATTTTCCAATGAAACGCGGAAGGGAGTGTTAGTATAGCAACTGCGTTTTATTGGAAAGTAAATGCATGATATGATTTAACTTACCGTGTATCATCTCCAAGTGTTATACTGTTTTAAAGTAATAAGAAGTATATATTTTTTCATCTTTAACTTGGTGTTTGTATATTAGAGTATTTATTGTTCACATCAAGCTAAAAAACACTACAGTAAGGTGTCGGTCCACCAATACGGTTAAGGTATCGAACTCTAAATCTGTTGTAAGCTATAATGGAGTCAAATTTACAGTTAATAGCAATATCTTATGATGTCTCCATTAATAGTACACATTATAGTCCTCCTTTAAGTAAACAATACTCACCTGTTCCCGTCATGGTCTTCGGGTGTCGTAGTCCTGTGAAGGCTTCAACCCCAGTAAGGCAAGGTATCTATCACTGCATCTTCCATCTAATACCATGAACTTAGTGGGCTATCAAAAAGTGTATTACATAGAAGTATATTGACTGAAAAAGAATAAGGCATGAATAATTATGGTAGTTAAAAAAGTTAATAGAGTAATAAACGGGGCTTGTCATGGTTGTCACGGTGATAGCCTCTGGGGGAACAGGTATAGCAGTACGGTAGACACCTCCACCCTGTTACAAGTGGAATATAGCCTCTAATAGTAGTGTTTATAAATATTGACACCGTCAGTCTGAATAAGTGAAAAGCTTGTGTGGTGAGGATAAGTGACAATAATGCCGTACATGATTGTTTCCTGTGAATTTAAGATGGTAAGTAATATACCGTTTGGTGTCAAATTATGCCTAAAAGTCTTGGTAAAGTTAAGTGTTATTACCATGGCTTTATGTAGGCTACTAAACTATTTGTGTTCCTGCATGGTCTATGTACTGTATATATACCATATGTTGGCTTTGTATGTATACTTACATTGTTTATATACATGTCAAGGTCACTGTAAACTTGTATGATGATATTACTGAATGAATTTTACAGTGTCAGAGTAGCCAGGTACCTCAGCTAAGTGTATAATACAGTGTAGGTAATATTTTTTTGCTAATTCTAAACCTCACTGATGTCATTTTATATATTTTAATATACTGTACAGGTATTTTTACCAGGTAGTTTTCTTGTTCCTCTAATTCTTCTTCAGTTTAAAATAAATATAATTTGAAGTGAAGGTTAGGTTAGGTTAGGTATGGCATAATTTCCACTAAGTTGTATTTTGTTAAAGATTACCAGAGACTTCTGGTATTATACTTGTGTTGCTGTTTGCTGTTGTTATTTTTAGTTTAGGTTGGTTCATTTTATGAATGAAAATTCTTAGACCATGGTGACCGACACTACCAGAAACTCGAGGTAATTACTAACATTGCAGGAGTACCAAACTGCTGTAACCTACTTGACTTAAAATAATAGTTACCTTAAAATATTCCGTTATCATGTTCTAAAAATTTTTAATTTTTATCAAAGGAACTGACAAACCTATCCTGAAACAAACATGGTGGAAAGAGCTTGGGTGTCATGGCTGTAGACTCACGATGGAAAAAAATCTTAACTACTTAATGCTATTCTGTCTATAGACAATGATGATGAATTATAATGTTAATAACAATATCATAATAATAATCAGGTCACAGTATTAGGTTTGTGGGGGCAAATGATAATACATATAAAAAGTTTGCATGTTATTGATTGGTTGCTGTGCAGTGTGCAACTTGACATTGCCACTTGTGAAGTGGGCGGCTATCAGACCGCATCTGTGTTTATGGAAAAAAAATAGGGACAAAAACCTGTTCCTTCACCCGATAAACTTTAGTACTGTGTTAATAAGTTTTCTTCTGTAGATATTTATTGTTAGGCGGCTGGATAACACAAACTATTTATTGTAAGGCGGCTGGATAACACAAACTACTGTCCTTAAATATTACAGGGTAATTCAGCTTCCCACCCACATGTAGTAATTATTTAAATGAGATTAATGTTCATAAGTGGTCTAAAAAAACATTTAGAATACAAAAAACAATCACCCTTGGATTTCACAAAGGTATACAAAAGTTTTTTGTTTTTTTTACGGGAATTAGCCCACCCGGGCACAGGTCAAACGACCCACAACGGAGCCTGGGGGGCGAAAAAAAAAAAGAACGGAAAGAAATTGTAAATATAGAAAAAAAAGGTTATACTGTATTAATCTACACCACGAAGATGCCGGAAAACCAGCTTTTTAAAGTGAGACAGATTGTAAGAGCATGGAAACACAGAAGAAGGCAGAGAATTCCACAGTTTGGCTGTGAGGAAAGAAGGAGGTACTAAAACGGGTTATTCTCGTGTGACCGACATCCACAGAGAAACGGTGGGTACCGCGGGCAAGACGTGTGTTGCGAACCCACGGCCTCGCCGGCGGTACACAGGATGCCAAGTCCACCGAACATTGCCCGTTAAAGTACCTGTAAAAGAGAGAGAGTGAAGCAACATTGCGGCGAAGAGAAAGGGAAGAGAGATTGTCGACTAAAGGAGGAGAGTTAATAAGACGAAATGCCTTAGATTCCACCCTATCTAATAGTTGGACAGAAGAAGAGCCACCCCAGATATGAGAGCAGTACTCCAAGTTAGGACGAATGAATCCCTTATATACTTGGAGCAACTGCTCAGGAGTGAAGTAGCTACGGCATCTGTACAGCATTCCCAACTTTCGGGAGGCAGCTTTAGTTATACTAAGGATGTGTGATTTCCAGGACATATTGGAGGAAATGCTGAGGCCTAACATTTATTTCAGAATTTGGGAGGATGATAGCGTCCTGAAATGTAATTGGTGGGATATCGTCTAATTTACAAAGTGTAATTGGTAAATATTGAGTTTTATTACTATTGAACTTAACCAAGTTTGTACCTCCCCATTCAGAGATGCTGCACAGATCCGTGTTGATAGAAGTAATGATATCAGTTCTAGAAACAGATTTAGTTTGAGAGTTAGAAGGAAGGGGAAAATGTGAGGAAGAGTGAAGAGTAGAATCATCAGCATAAGAATGGATAGAATTAGTTGTAGTGTGAAGTAAATCATTGATAAAAAGAAGGAAGAGAGTTGGTGAAAGAACAGAACCCTGTGGGACGCCACTACTGGTAGAGAAAGAGCGAGAAATCGATCCCTCGACAACAACTGCCATGGGTCGGTTCTCTAGAGATGAGAAACCAAAAGAGGGAAGTTTAGATCGCAAAGACTTGTTCCATACCCTGTCAAATGCTTTGGAAATGTGGAGAGCCACCACAAAAGTTTCCCCATAATTCCTAAGAGAGGATGACCAAAGATGGGTGCAATAGGAGAGCAGATCACCAGTAGATCTCGCCTGGCGAAAGCCATACTGGTGATCCGACAAAAGAGAAAGGCATTCAAGGTGACGGAGAAAATGGGAGTTCAAGATAGTTTCGAAAATCTTAGAGAGGGATGAAGTTAGGGCAATGGGGTGATAGTTAGAGGGATTAGAATGGTCACCCTTCTTCGGGATGGGCTGAACCAAGGCATGCTTCCAAGAAGAAGGAAAAGTTTGGGTTTTGAGGCAAAGGCGAAAGAGGCGAGCAAGCACAGGGGCCAGGGCTTCAGCACACTCCCTCAGAACACGAGGGGGTATTCCGTCCGGTCCATGCGCCTTACTCACATCCAACCTGGATAACACACCAGCAACCCTGCGAGTGGAGATTATAGGAAAGTGCATAGGTTCAGTAGGAGGTGCAGGGGTAGGACTTAAACTTTTTGGACAATTTTACTGACACTTGATTTCTTTCATTATTTTGTAAAATACAATATTTAGTCTTGAAAAATAAAATATGTGGTCTCACGAAGATAGAATTTATTAACCAACTCAGGATGAAGTGCACTACACTACAGTAACTCTAAAGGGTTTTGTTCATGTCCAGGAGAGAAGTTTAGGGGTAGCCAGCTACCTAATGAAAAATATATACGATAATAGAAAACTTATTTAATACTTGAGGAATAAACTAACAATCAGGTGGTGGACTTGTTATTTTCTTATTTTGTATTTTTTCCTATAAATTATGATGCTCAGTGCCCGTCATCTATACAACGAAGAAACCGTGTTTGTTCTCCAACTGTTGAAAAATTCCTCGGTGACCAATCGGTGGAAAAAGGCGAAATACCTGTACGTACACTGTATATATGGTTTAAGAGTTAATGCCGTAAAGACTAAAGTAGCTAATGGTTGTTTCTAAATTGTAAATAAATCTTAAAATAAAGATTATGGGAGGCAACAAGGAAGTTACACAAAGGGAAAATTTTGTTCGCAGTATATGGGAAGTAATATTAGCCATGATGGTTGATGTACAGAAAAAAATCAAAGCTAAAATAGGGCAAACTAAAACAGCATTAAATAATCTGAAAGACATAATAAAAGTGGACATCAACTTCAATTTGAGAAAAAGGCTGTTGAAAGGTTTTATATGGCAAGGACTGTTGTATGGGTCAGAAACGTGGACTCTTTCAGCGGACACCAGAAAGAGGTTGGAGGCCTTTGAAATGTGGTGTTATAGGTGAATGCAAAAATAAGCTACACTAACTGGAAAACAAATGAAGGAGTACTAAGATTAGCAAAAACTTTAAGAGAGATACATGAAATGTGCAAAACAGATAAAGAAAAATAAGATATTTTGGTCATATACTGTAATTAATGATGAGGGGATAATAACAAATACTAATGGGCAAAATTAAGTGTAGGAGGGCCAAGGGAAGGCATAGACTGGAATGGATGAATGAAATTAAAAACTCGGTCCCCAGATGTCCAAAGCCTTGAAGGTTTGGTAAAAACAGCCTGAGAATGTTTTGAGTGGAGGACTGATTGAACCCAACCAGAACTACCCTTAGATGGTTAGAGTGTATTTGTTTTCTCTCTCTCTCCATATATTCTTCCGTGTTTCACCAATCATTCTCATTACTTCCATGTTTCATAAGATATTCTTCCGTTTTCCCAATTTCATCACATATTCTTCCCTTCTGTAATGTTTCTTTCGATACTCTCAAGTCCGTACCTCCCTTTTGTGTTTACTACACTTATCCATAACAACTCTTTCAGGAGACTGGCCCAACGTATGTGGGCGATGGGCTGTCAGATGCTGCCTTGATGGCTGAGCTCGAGGCAAAAATCATAAAAGATCCTGTGAAGAGCAACAGTATAAAGTGATTATCTCTTCAGTGTTGTATTGAACTTTTGTAGGATTCTTGTGGGAGTATTCACTCGCTACTGTATTGAGATTCTATAGGGACCCCCTTGATATATAGTCTCTTTACTTGTCCACCTTATGAGGTTCATTGTAGGCTTTCATTTTGCCTTTAAGACACTAGATTCAGCTAGGCTGCAATGTACTATGGAGATAACTAAAAAAATACTTTATACTTTATATGGCTGTAGGGTTTAAGACAACAGTACAGCTATTGTATAAGTAGACCGATTATCAGTTATACAGAATATAGTATATATTCTCTTATATACTGCCCCGTATTTTCAGATACTCTACACAGTGGGCGCCACGTTGCGTCTTAAATTTTCTAGAAAGAAAAGGATGGCAAGTGATAACGTCAGCTGGAGTTGGGCAGAGCTGCATATGGACATTGTATTCAAAAGGTTAAATTGTGTGATCAGAGCACATCACTGTTTATGTCTTTACACTGCAGGGACAGATTCATAAGCTCCATTGCTTATTGATATAGTGCTACTGCACTGTACTGTACTACGCATATATAGTAGAGTACATTGTCCAGGTTGATGGTAACTAAAAATGCAGGGTTTTAGGCTTCCAGGGTCTACTGTAGGTAGATGTAAGGAATAAGTATAAATATAATTATTATGGTTTTTTACTATTATATACAGTATAAGCTTTTTCCTATATGGTGACAAGTGACCGTTATTAAAATTAACTGAATTTTCTTCCATCAATCACTGTCATTTGTTTTCATGTTAGCCTTCATAATATTAGTTAGTTCCTGCAATGTTCAAATAAGTCTTCCCATCCACAAAATTGGAGAATAATTGTGCTTGTAGTGACATCTTGGGTTAGAAGCTTAGCCTGAGTTGGGGAAATTGTTCGGGCCTGTACTACAGTTATTTACCGACAAGGAAATTTAATGGTGATGGTAAGTAATTTAGATGTAAAGCTGATCAGTAAATTAATGTTATCCATGTCAGGAGTTTTGATTGCAGTACATCCCTGTATAAAACTTTCGTAAGGTATTATGGAGACCAGGGAAGTTGTTGACATTGAGGAATTGCTCCCACCCAAACCCCGGGCACCGAAGCCAAGTGACTGTTGTGGAAGTGGGTGTTGTCCGTGTGTACATGATATATATGAACAAGACTTGAAAACTTGGAAAAAGGAGTGTGAACTTATTCGAAATGGTGGCAGAGAAGAGGAACCACATGCCATTAGTGCAGTTCAACCAGAAAAATGGAAGGAGTTTGAAATTATAAAAATAAATGATATTAACAAAAACACTTACCTTTACACCTTTAAGCTAAATGATGATGAACATTTAGGATTAAACATTGGACATCATTTGATAGTTAAACAAAGAATAAATGGGAAGGCAGTTACAAGGCAATACACACCCGTCTCTGCCATAAACAAAAGAGGATCATTTGAAGTTCTTATTAAAATTTATCCTACAGGAAAAATTACTCCAATAATTAAAGAATGGAAAGTAGGAGATTTGATACCTTGGAGAGGACCTTTTGGCAGCTTCACATACAAAATCAACAGTTATAAGCGCATCCTTATGTTAGCAGCGGGCACTGGCATTGCACCCATGTATCAGATCATAAAATCAATTCTTGAAAATGAAGATGATGAGACATTCGTCAGGTTGTACTACGCTTCCAAAAGTTTTTCTAATATTTTGCTTCGAGATGAATTATCCAACTATTGTCAGTTCTGGAATTTTACAATGTGTCATTACTTGAGTGGGGAGGTTGATATGGGTCAAAAGAGGTACAGGGAAGAAGCAACGGACAGGAGAATGACAAAGGATGATATCCGGCAGGAACTGGTGAAGGGCCAAGTAGACTCGACCTTAGTACTTGTATGTGGAACTAAGTCATTTGATAAAGATATGGTGAATGCTGCCAATGATGCCAATATTCCCAACCAAAATATTTTTAAATTTTGAGATATATATTATATACACGTAATATTTTTTACTCCATTGTGTATTTCCAGAGCTGCAAGTATGAGTATACTGTACACCTACATGAAAGTTTTAAAACTCGTCAGATTCGGTCATTAATTTTATAATAAATTCATGGTAGAACCTCAGAAATCAGATTTCTGGGAGTTGCAGAAAATTATCACTTCTGAAAATAATTCATAACATAGAAAAATATTAATTGTACTCTCTGGAGAGCAGATAATGCCATTAAGTGAACATGCAGCCACCCGCAGTCATGCCTGAGCCCATAGTGTAAATAATTATTAGTGTGGATTCATATGAGGCAGAGCTTATTCTATGACTTACGGTCGTGTGAATGGCTAACATTACTGTACAGTACATGAAATTAATTTTGACTATTTTTATGATTATTTAAAATGTGAGATACGTTTCAAATACAAAATCTAAAGAGTGAGCTAAATAAAATTGTCAAACATAAGTGAAATCAAATATTAAAAGTGGCATCCGCATAGTGATGGGGTTAATGGTTGTGCACCATCTAACTGGACCTTATTTTACCCCATAATCCTCGATAAAGAAATACCTCGTGCTTTCAAATGGGGAAATGCCATTGGTTGAATGACCTTGTTGAGAAAACTAGAAGATTCACAGGTCTGGCACACACTTCATTCAAATAGTTACAGATCTCTGAGGTTGTACTTTAATTCATCAAATGCTAATTTCTTGTAACTTGCAGTTCCTAATATTTAAAGGATTGTGTGTTTAGTGAGACAGTATAGATGTTTGCTAAAGCAACTTTATAATGTGCTTGTTACCTTATGGGACTGTGTGTGTCAGGTGCAAGGTTTGTATTACTAATTTAATGAATTCATTAATGTTAATGTATGTGCTCTGAACTAATGAGGTTACAATATTTGACTTGTATTTTTCTTATATCAGTGACAAGTTAACCTTAATTGTACAGTATTTTAAATCGAGAAATCTTGCTAAGGAATCTTGACAATTCTTATTGTGTATAAGAAAATTATCAGCACCTAATTTGTCAGAATTTATTGTTCCAGCTTGTCGAAGGCTCATACTATGGCAGTGATGGTGCTCATTGTGGATTCACATTTACACTGAGACTATTTAACAATTTTAGATTTAAGTAAGAAGCTTTGAGAATCTGGGACTTTAGTTTCTATTGTAATGTTCACCATTTGTCATCTTAAATACCTGTACAATACATTTGAAGAACATTTATAAAGAATACACTTTAAGAATGTGCAATTTTACTATGATACCTGTTTGATAATACTGTACTGCACTCAATGCCTTTAACTTAAAGAAATTAAGGATATTAACAGTTGTTGATTGTATGAAGTATTTCTATTAATTATTTTAGACTTTTCTTGTCGCACTTTAACACTGAATCCTCGCCAATTCAACAATCCTGTGGGCTGTACCCCACTTGAATCACCTGTAGAATATGAATTAGCCGAGGAATTTTACCAGTTTTTCCAATTACTGAGGATTAAGTTCGAACACTGAAGACCACGGGCATCACTCCCTGTGTCGTAGAAACTCCCCCAGTGTATTAGAGCCTGTTAGTCCGTGTCCAGCATTGAGCTAAGCCGGTCAACCTTTCCACACTCCTCCCTTGTCGTGATAGTGAGAGTGAAATGTAGGATGGATAGAAGTGGTTGGATTATTTAAAAGAATGGATGTAGGTAAGGTATAGGTGTGGGTATGAGTGCAGTTGTGGGTTTGGTAAAAGTCTTGTTTTGATTTCTTGTCTGTCACACTTGTTAAATTGGACACCGTGGTTCTTCATTTTTATTTCCAAGTTAAGTCTCAAGTTGCCCTTCTCTGTGTGTAACTCTTATCTCTTCTCCTTCTCTCTCTATTCTCTTGTTTAAGTTTGCTGTTTCTTGTGTTCTTTCTGGCATCCGTATCATGTCCTTTTTATACACACATTCTTACTTTTTCTATTGCCTCCACCTTCTCTCTTTTTTATTGCCCCATTAGCCTCACCTCATCCGTCACTTGTCTCTTCATTAGCTACTAAATGATGGAACAAACTTTTCCCATCTTCGCATTCCAACATCTCGCTGACAACCCTGAACGAGCTTCTGCTTCACTGATAGCAATGGACAATGCCTCTGTCTCGCTGACAGCCCTGGATGTTGCTTCTGCCTCACTGACAGCCTTGGATGTTGCTTCTGCCTCACTGACAGCCCTAGATGTTGCTTCTGCCTCACTAACAGCCCTGGATGTTGCTTCTGTCTCACTGACAGCCCTGGATGTTGCTTCTACCTCACTAACAAACATGGACGATGCTTCTGACTCACTGACAGCCAAGGTGAATGTTTCCACCTCACTGACAGCCTTGGATGCTGCTTCTGCCTCACTGACAGCTCTGGATGTTGCTTCTGCCTCACTGACAGCCCTGGATGTTGCTTCTGCCTCACTGACAGCCCTGGATGATGCTTTCTTATGACAGCCCTGGACGACACTTGTGCTTCACTAACAGCCCAGGTGAATGTTTCTACCTCACTGACAGCTTTGAATGACAATGATTGTACCTCACTGACAGCCCTGGATGATAAATTCCCTGCATCACAGATAACCCCTCACTGCCTTGCCTTATTGTTCCTCCTCCTCCTAACCTGCTTATGTTCCATTTTCATTATTCAATCACTGGATAATAAATCTCCCCACCCCCCCTAATACCAATAAAGGCAATAACTCCTCTAATTTAATCATGACCAATGTATTGTATTGAATAGTGATCAACAAATACCAATTATATCTATTTCCCTCGTTCACTCCAGTGTGATTGGGTGAGTAAGGCAAACAGTGCTGAATCTAATATACTATATGAATAGCCGTGTGTCTGTTCTGGGCAGCCGAAACGGCACAATCGTTTTTCTTCAAACTTGGTGGAAAAATAAAAAAAAATCGTAGAGTGGAACAAACCTGGTCCCATGTCGATGGTTTCTTTAGGAAGGCATTAATTAACCATTTTATTTACGTAGGAAAACGATGTCGCTGTACGCTGTCAGCCGGACGGCGAACCGGGCACGAAGGGCCCACGATCACTTGTATCCCACTAAAACGAGTCACTTACCTGCAAGTGTTTACCGACATAACTTGAGAATGGGTGAAACTACACTGCCAAGACTTATTTTGGTTGTTTTGTGTTTATTATGACCTTGTTATGGTATGTTTTTTTAATAAGATCACTGTCACAGGTCCACTACTGTCACTTCCTTTTCATACTCTACCAGGTACTGTACTGTCACTTCCCTCCTCTTCACACTCCACCAGGTTTTGTCACTTCCCTCTTCACACTTATCAGGTACCTGTACAGTACATAATAATTATGTTGTTTAATGCTTTTTTTACTTCAGTTAATTTGTTCTAAATATTATAACACTGGAATGAAATATTTCTAGAAATGAAGTGGAGTTAATATTAACAAAGAGCCTACAATTTGTATTGATAGCAGGAATGATAGGTAGAAAATAGACAAATACCGGTATATGAATTGGTACCCTTATAGGCCCTCGCATAGGGATACTGCCTGCTCTAACCTACTTACTGTTTAGACCACATGTGTAGATTTTGTACATATTTCAAAATTTTCAGTTTCATCCACATGAGAGATGTATGAATTAGCTGGTACTGTAATTTTAATTAATAGATGCTGAATTAGTGAACCTCGGTGCATTTGTGTTGCATTACTTCACTTTAGAAGTTTAGTTTGGATCAGTCACCTCTTGTAGTCATGAAGTCGACAGTTTACCATCCAGGATTCTCATATGTGACTTAAAATACTGTACCCGGTAAATATAAGAGAAATGGTAGTACTGTAGAGAAAAGACTTATTCATAGTTTGTGGATGTGGAAATGTGTACAGTATATATATGGAGGCTAGAATTGGATCTTTCTCTTAATTTGGTGTCTTTTGGGAATTGGTATTTTATCCTTAAATGCCAACTTCCTTTTTTGGGGAGGGGGGAGTGCTGTCTACCAGGTATCTCAGGATTTGACAGTAAAAGAAATGGACCTGACAACCAATAGTGTGTAATGTTTCTTTTTCATGTAATATGTCTAACCTGCTTTATTGGCAAAAGGACTTTCTACGGATTAGTACATCTATGAGCTGCTTGTTCCTGGTTTTGGGTCTTGCTGGCAGACCTTTGTGGTCCTTTCTATACATGGACAATAAAGGTAGTTTAACAAACTGTCGTAAAAGTCCAGACTATAGGTGAAACCTAGTCCAAGAGTTGGTAGCAGCAGCAAGCAGTACAAAATCAGGTGATTGTTTCTGAATTGGTTGCTGCGAGAGCTTATCTTTTATTCTTTCCATTCAGTTTATAGACTGCACCAGAACCAAACTTCATGATCCAGGTGGTTTCCACTGTATGTACACATGTAAATATATCCAGGTATATAAAAACTGCATATAGATGTTAAGGCACATATATTAACTGTCATAAAAGGATATTGTAGTTCCTGTAGTGTTATATTCATATCTACGTCATATGTTTTGGGGATTTCTTACCACAACTTAAATATTTATGGTATCAAGCCTTTAGGATGAACTATGCTTTCTAACTTTGTGAAATCATCAGTCAATTTGTCAAAGTCTAAATCGAATTTAAAAGGTGTCTGTCTCTCAATGACCTCAACTTTGGCATTAGATCGTAAGTATCTTTTGACTGTAAAAATAAAATTTACTGTACTGTATATACAGGTTGACAACCCTTTATCCGAAATTACGAAAAGCTTTGAAAACAATTTTTTTTTTTTTTTTACACAGTGATTAGCCCACCCTGGCATAGATCACTAACCCACATCAGGGCCTGGGGGGCGAAAATGTAATAGTAATAATAATTATAATAATAATAATTATTCATAGTAAATCAAAATACACCAAAATAAAATATAACATTAATAATAATAACTAATACAGGAGTACTGTAATAATAAAAAAATAATAATAAAGAAATTCAAGAATGAAAAAAAGACCAAAAGTGAGAAACATGACCTAGACCTATAAATTATTATTATTATAATTTTTTTTTTTTTTTATAGTTTCGCCCCCCAGGCCCTGATGTGGGTCAGTGATCTATGCCCGGGTGGGCTAATCACTGTAAAATAAATAAATAAATAACCATTCTGAAAACCGAAAAATTCCTAAATGCCTCTGGTTCCAAGGATTTCGGATAATGGATTGTCAGCCTGTAGTATATTTTTATATGTATAGGTACAGCCAACCAAAAAAAATTTTGCGTCGCTTATCATACTTTTCATTCTGGAACACAGGATGAAATGTTTAGAAAACCTGGGTTTGCCAATCCAACACAGGAGTGGCTGAGGTATTTGCTTTTTCCCAGTTCCTATGGAGCCCAGGGGCACGATAATATTTTTGTTGACTGTACAGTACCAAGTACCTTATCATTTTCATACACTATATCTATAAAGATCAGAAATTATCACTGGTAAATTTTCTTTTTTTGAGTGAAAAATTTAATGTTAATTTAAAGATAAGTTCCACGAGATACCCCCAAAAAATTTTCCCTGGTAGTCAATAGGTGTTAAAGTTTTATCTACTGTACTATTTCAATATCTAAATTTCAAATTAAGCTGCAAAAAGCAGAGTACAATAACTTCAGCACAAATTCCGACTAAATATGTACTGTACCCAATAACAGCAGATAAAGCTTTACTATGCTTCTGACTTCCTCAGTAACTTGTGCTTTTGTGAAAATTCAATATTATATTTTTCATATCAAAATAAAATAGTTATCTTGGAGAATACTGGTAGCTACTTTTTAATCATTTCTTACATGACTAATTTCCTAACACCGCTAAATTAAACAATAATTCTGGTACTCTACATAGGTGAGAAAAATATACACTTGCCAACAAAAGTCGTGCCGTCTCGCCTGCCTCTAAATGAACCCAAAGATTCACGGCTGTATTATTAAACAACAACTTCCCTTGAAGAGGGTCGTCGTGTTTCAACCCGAGTTTTAAACTAAATGAGTTCTGAGGGACACCGCAGTACTGTACTTAACTGGGTGATGTGGCGGTAAGAATAACTAATTCCAATATAAATTAATTTTATTGAAGTTAGTTAATTTTACCGCCACACCACCCCGTTAAGTACAGGTACTGTATTGTGGTGTCCTTCAGGACTCATTTACCGTAGTTTAAAACTCGGGTTGAAACATGACGACCCTCTTCAAGGGAAGATGTTGTTTAATAATACGGGCATTAGAGTGTACATTTTTGCTTGTACAGTTTTTGTTTTCAAGCATATTTTTCTACCAAGATCAAATATGTACTGTAAAGCCAATCTAAATGTTATCAATACTCCAGGGTCCGATAGAAAAGCAAATGAGTGGTAACTTAGGATGATGCGCTCTTTCTGCTTGGGTTGATATTAACCCAATGTTTCATGTTCTTTGGGCTGTACTGTACTTGTATTTTCTAATGTCAAAACTGATATTAAAAATACCCATAACTCAATAAAGACCTGGACAGTTGCCTGGTAATATCACAGTTTTTATCATGTTCGACTTTCCTTTGAGAACAGATAGGCAAAATCTAATTCAAAACTTTAATTGAAAAACCATAAATATCCCAATATTAATACCACATACATGAGTAAACTTGATACTGTACTTTAAACTATTGCCACAAAAAAAGCAGATAATAGGTACTGTATAGTCAGAGTTTGGCAGTTCCTTGACCCATTCCTGCTGGGCTGTCTTGGTCACAACCCCTCACATCATGCACAGCCAAAAACTATTATAATTTGTTGATCCTGAAACTTTATTAAACTCTAAACCTAATATGACAGGATCGACGGCAGCAAGAGGACAAGATTTCTACAGCTTAATAATGTGGAAGGGGTTTAAGGATTAACTACCTTATCAGCAATGAAATAAATCTTGAATTTATGTATTAATCATCATTGTCTTGGTCTCCTTCCAAATCAATGAAAAATGCACCCTTCAGAGGGTCTCCTTCCAAATCACTAGTACCTGTAATTGCATCCCCTGCATGGTCTCCTACCAAATCAATAGTAATTGCATCCTTCAGAGGGTCTCCTTTCAAATCACTAGTAATTACATCTTCAGGTTCTCCTTTCAAATCACTAGTAATTACATCTTCTTCAGGTTCTTCTTCCAAATCCAACTCTATTTCTGTGAGAACCTGTAACTCTTCCAAGGGTAACCTCACCCTCAGGCCTTTTTCTGACAGCAGGTTCATGATCTCCTTCAGCATACTTGGCATGAGACGCGCACAGTCCAGGTATACAGACTGTTGAGGAACATGGGAAATATTACACCCTCAACCTACTTCAACATTCAAGGAAATCTTTCATTCTAACAAGCAGTCTTTACAAACTACAAATCCTATCACTTTCTATTCTAAATTTTATTCTGCTTAAAATTATGTTTAATAAAACTTTGCAGGCAAGACTGATTTAGCTCATTGTACTAAACTGGTTGCACTCTAAGGCTCTTGGTTTCTTAGGTAATACA
Source organism: Homarus gammarus (assembly GCA_958450375.1). Lineage (NCBI taxonomy): Eukaryota > Metazoa > Arthropoda > Malacostraca > Decapoda > Nephropidae > Homarus > Homarus gammarus. The sequence goes on from CAUDMG010001393.1 coordinate 918,725, forward strand.
AATATGTATTTTTTTTAATCACTGGGAGGTCTCTTTGGAAGTACTGTATATAGAATTACATTAATTACATATTTTAACCAATTCTTGCCCATTTGTTTTATAAGTTCTGCTGGAAGCTAATCAACCCCATGAGTTTCAGCATTTTTCATATTGCTCACAGCTGCCGCAACTTCTAATTCCAGAATTGGCATTTTGATTATGATTTCCTTTTCGTTTTTTTACTTGTACTCTTATTGCATAGTTCTTCTATGTACTCTGCCCATCTCTCTTTTACTGTCTGCCTCAAACAGGATCTCATTGTCTTTGCTTTTAATAGTCCCAAATTAAATAAGTGATTGTTAAACTTAGGGGTACACTGTACAGTGACCCCTCGTTTAACGAACTCAATCCGTTCCAGAAGGTTATTCGTTAACTGAAACCATTGTTTCAATGGGTTTTTGGGTAATTGGTTCCGGCTCACCAAAAATTTCCTAAATTCAACAAAAATGGTAGAGAAGTTCACTTACTTTGAGGTGTGTATGTAGAAGGCTCCTGGATAATGATGGGAATTAGAATGGTGGTGGGGAGAAGAGAAGGCATTGGGGTGGAAGAGAAGTCTCCCCATGGCGCCATTTCACCCATAAAATTTTAGTTCTCTTGGTGTAATTCAATATTATTTTCTTTAAATCAACACTGCACTGCATTATATATTGTCAGTAAGTAAAATAAATTTCAAAATGACCAATAATTTGCTTGGGAACACAGAAAAAAAGCGTTTAGTTGAAGAGAGTCTCAAGCAAGATGTTAGCTCCAGTGAAAACAGAGAGAGACTAACGCCTGTTTGCTGTGTTAAGAGGCTGGATGCCAAGCATTAAACTAGTCACTTTACCTTCAATTATGTTCAATAATTGTTAAAATGACTAAAAAATTGAATATTAAACTTAAAATTATTGAATAGTATAAACTTCTTGATATTTACTAAAATAGTAAGGAATTTAAACCCTAGAACTGATTAATGTATTGGCTGACTGATACTAAAGCTGGTTGCCCGGTCAGTGCAAGCGAAAACATGTTGAGGTCGGTTCGTAAGAAATTCGTTAACCGAGGTGTCACTGTATAAGCGACAAACAATATTTCACTACACATTACAGAGAGAATACAGAATTGTTGACAGACCGAGAGATTGGTGCTTCGACATCTATAAGATAGACAACACAGGTATATATATATATATATATTGGGGCAACGAGGCAAATTTAATTATATAACGTATGTTTCAGCTCTGTGTGTGTGAGAACTGTCATATTAACACAACTTATATCTTATTCCTTACTTTAACACCAGGGCAGTGAGAAAGTGCCCTGTATACTAGGTCCTTCAGTCCCCCTGGTCGTGTGGCAGCAACCACAGCTAAGTAGAGCCTCCACATGAGAGGACAGTGATTCCCTGGGGGCTGACTCACTGCCTTTTCAAGTATACTTTCTAAGCGATGGCCACAACTGAGAGCCCCTGGAAACAGAAAGTGGAAAATAATAACTTTTCATACTCCATCTTATCAGAGCAAATTGTTTTTTACCCAAATTGAACTATAAATGTGTAGTGAATATGTCACAACCAGTACATGTATAAATAAAAAGCTGTCTAATGAAATACCTTATCCACAATGAAGTTAATTTGGTAACCAACTTTAACTTGCACTTCATCCTATCTCATCCATGTACAGTACAGTATTCCTCAGAGCAGCTACACACTATAATTATTCTTCCCTCAAACTTTCTTCCTCATATCTACACAACTTAATCATAATATCAGTGCAGCATTTATTTGATATCTATCTAATGCCTCTGGTAAATGATAACACAAAAAATATCAAGTTTTGTAAACTACTGTACATTGTGGAGTAAAATTTTTTCATCCATCTTTTGTGCCACTATGACACAGCCATAGGCCTAAAGTAGATGTTGCATTCCCAAAATTTTTTTTAAGTTAACTGAATGTACAGTCACCTACAATCATATCTAGTACAATGGTTGGAGCATTTTGTGAGATGTGGCAACTCTGTGGAATGCTTGGTTAGTATCCTTAGTCTGGCTACTATTGCGAGATTCCTTAGGTCCATTCCGGGAGTTTTAATACGAAGTAAACAAACACAGTTGCCACATCTTACAAAATGCACCAGCTACTGTACAAGGTATAAAAGCAGGTGACCGTAAATTAAGCGGACACTGACTGTAGTTGACACAATCACAACTGACTGACCTTCATATGTTTGGGCAATGAGTGTGATGGTTTTCTGGATGTGTGGGAAGACCTGCGACAACAGCACAGCGATGGAAGAATTTCTCAGAGGAAGGTTCTCTAGTCCACCAAGGAGGTCACGCCAATTCTGTAGCACAGTACCAATTTTGATGATGTGTTAAATAAAAACAAGTCTATCTAAAAACACCATTGTCTTGACTTGGATACTCAAGATGCAGTTCCAGGCCATTCCTACTAAAGTGCTGCAGAGGGTGGACTAAATACCCGGTAAAATATTTATTAACTAAAACTTTTAACACTACTGTACTTGTATAACATACTTCTTCCCTAAATAAGAATGGTGCTGCTGTACTGTAGTGTGTGGTTTACAAGATATCTTTAGTCTACAGAAGAATTTGTGCGAACCAAACCAAACTAAAACTGGTAAATCACAAAGAAAATTTTGACAGTACACATTATAAAGTATTGGACAAATTGTAGACTGCTGTCTATAGTGTAAATCCCCTGTATGTCTTAAACCACAGTGTAGTAGCACCCAGGTAAATTTCACACAACACTTCAGCATGTGATAACCTTTTAAAACTTTACCAGCAGCTGCCAAAGCACCTGAAGAGATACATGTACTGGTTTACACTTACAGCACAAACGAGATAAATCTTCACTCACGCACACACTGTATAAAAATGCTTCTAAAAGACTTAAGCAACTTGAAAGTCTACAATTAACACAATACAACTATTCATGTTTTTCTTGGCATTCTTTAGAGTTTATACTTGGTGTACCAACCTAGGTAGTCTACCCAATTCACTTGAGAACCCCAAGAGGTTGATAATAGATTGTGTGTGTGAAGGGAAGAAATCAATAAAACTGACAACTGGTAGAATATTACAATTTGTGATATCGTCTAAATGGCAGATGTTCAGGGTATGGTGACCGACTTTGAATTACTTCCTAACACAAAATAAAATTAATGTACGTACATTCCAAAACAAATGGCTAAACATGGAGTAATGTACAGTACTGTAAATGAATTATACCTGAACACATCTAATCTAATTCACTATACAGTCTCTCCCCGACTTACGACGGGGTTAGGGACCCAAATCCAGGTCGTAAGTCGAATTGGTCATAAGTCGAAAATGCAAAAATAATATATAAAATCTAAAATGGGTGTCTCTATGTTCTCAGCACCACAAAACTCACTTTTAAGCTTGCCAGCCATTTTTAAAGGAATTACAGACGAAAATTTTGTCAGTATACGTCGGGACTTGAAAATACGTAATTTGAAAAAAAAATTGATAAGACTGGGGCACTCATAAGTCGAGGAGTAGCTGTAATCACAACACTGACCTATTAATAAAATATATGTTTCCACTCTTCCAAGGTCATATTCAGCTTCCCTGTGTGCAGCCTCTTATATGCTTATTCCATTGATATATTCCTAGCTTTCAAAAATTAATTTACTAACAGACTATCTCCTACAAAGTCCACCTCACACCTTCCTCTTTACTGGACCACACCACAAATCATCTCCCATTAATTTATCACTCAATATATTTTCAGTGCATTTATGCCATCACAAGATTATCAGCCAATGACCTGTCTGAAATTTTCCACCCTACGTCTAACTAATTTATTTATCACATTTTCAATCGGTATGAGACGGGTTCTAGCCCTTTAGCGGGTAAGGGGGTTCCCTCAGCTGAAAAAAAATATAATCGGAATATATTTGTGTGGTAAGAGTCGCATCCAAACAAAATACAGTAGAATGTTGATTTAAAGCGCTTCAATTTAAGATTATTGATTTAAAGCGATACCCACAATTAAGGAGAATGTTTTAATATGAAGTGAATCATTATTATTTTGCACGGATCAATCTGACATATCCCCCCCCCCCATCTTCACATCAGCTGATCACTAGTAAACAGACCATTTCACGTCCCATAATTTTGGCGGAGTTGATTTATAAGCGTTTGTTTTAACATACTACAAAAAACAATGTAAATAATGTTTTGTTTATTCTGGATGGGCTGAGGTGCATCTGGGTAAACTCTTAGTCTTTTTAGCATTTTGTTTCTCAAGTATCAAACTAAATTATTCCATTGAAACAACACTTAGATTTAGTTCGGTTTAAAGCGACCAATCTTGGAACGTATCTCGTGTTATATCGACGTTCTACTGTAGTACTTGAAATAGGATTCATCAGACCTTACAAGTGAACACAGTACTGTACATACCTGGTGCTGCGCAAGAAGTAAGAGGAATCTTTGGTTTTCTGGAGCAACTCTTAAAGCCGACATAATTATTTCCCTCAGAGTCGCTGGAGACATCATGGCGTCACTCAGGACTTGAGATGACACCTCAATTAACCAAAGGTAATCCTCATATATTTTCTCCAGCATTTTATTCTTGTATGCATTAGTTTCGTTTTTCTCTTGTGTCTCCATAGCATTGGCAACTCTTTCTGAAGGCAATAAAATATGCTGCAGCTGAAGAGGAACTGGGTTTGTATATACGTCTTTGATTTTCTTAATAATGGTTTCAAAAATCAAACAGGCAGGTTTAAAGCCTGCCGTGAACAACTGGAAAATGGCCAGAAAACTTACTAGTTTAATTGCCAGAAATTGTTCCATGTCCTTTTCAGGGTTAGTGTCATAATTCACAGTTAAAGAATCGCAGTGCAAGTCTAACATATCGTTTAGTTTATTCTTGGTTTGGATGACGCGCTTACCATAAAGAGGTAACCCCTTGTTTAGTGAAAACTTTCCTGTATTAATTAATGAATATAGGGAAAACACGATGTTATTTTTGTGTTTAAAATAACCAATTCGTGCTTCTTGCTTCATCTCTACTCGGATGAACAAGGCATAAAGTTCCATAATAGTGGGAAAATCTGTGTTGGTAATATCCATCGCATTACCAGTAGCCGTAGCAATAGACAGTGTTGAAGAGAGAATAGAAGAAGCATTTTCCAAGTCATTCCTGGCTTCTTCTATTTTTGCATACTCCTGATAGAGAGGAAGGCACATCCTAAATTCATTTAACTTAAATATATTTTTTAGAACCTTCTGTAACTGGTTATTAGACCTCTTAAGTTCAATTTTGTCACTGATAATTTTCTGCTTAACTAAATACCATGCACCGATGAGTTTCATGTGCAAAACTGTCAACTGTGTTCTATATGATAGTTCGAACACATCAGATGCCTGTTTTACTACTCTACATAAGAACTCATAATACTCCTCACATAAAGGGTCCTCAAGAGATGGACCAACAGCATCAAAATTTAGAATCTCACTCTTTACATTATCTTTTATGGAGTGTAAATTAGTTCCAAATAAATCTGCATCAAAGAGAGTTTCAATAACTTGGGACTTAAAAACAGTATCACTATTATCATCATCTTCTTCAACCTTGTTATTTTTCTGACTTTTGCTCAATGTTTGTCTTCGCAATATGAAGGTTTTAGTATCAGGTACACCAAGAAATTTGAGAAACTGAAGTATAAGGTAGTAGTGGTCCTCTACAGAATTCAACATGAAAAGATGGGGAGATAATTCTTCTAAAGGAACCATCCTCTCGGGGTCCTCACAATCCTCAGGGTCTTGTGCCCATGGCAACCAATGACGTCTTTCTCGGGAGGTCTCGAGGGCCAACCATAACCGTGATGTTGTGCCACCTTGAGCTATGAAGTCATCTTCTTCATCTTTTGTCCCACCTGTTGGGTAAAACAACATTATCTTTTGTGAGGTGGCTACTCCAGGTGAAATGCTGTAGCTTGACCCAGGACACTGAAGTGGAGTGGCCAACTCGGTATATACGAAGTCTGTCCAAAAAGAAACAGAACATTTTAAATAGCACGCCAACGAGTCGGCGCAGCCTCCTCGCAATGGGAGCGGTGTGTAGCGGGTGACCTTGAGCTTTAGTTTAACACTAGCCACATCACGACATGTCAATTAGTCATTGAGCTACATGAGCTAGAGTGAACGTGTGTTTAGTGCACTTGGCGATTTGTTGCAAGTTGAACAATGTAGGATCTTGAAGAGCAATGTGTTTGCATGAAATTCTGTTTCAGATTGGGAAAAACTTTCAAGGAGACTTTTCAAATGTTGCAACAGGCTTATGTGAAGGAATGTTTGAGCCGTACGCAATGTCACGTGTGGTACCAGCGTTTCAAAAGGGGAAGAACATCCACCTAAGACGAACCCAAATCTGGATGGCCTTCCACGTAAACTGATGACGATCACGCTGAGAAAAAGCGTGCTGTAATCCACGAAAATCGTCGCCTGACTGTCCGTGAAGTTTACGAAGAAGTAGGCATCTGTAAAAGTTCATGCCACACGATTTTAACAAAAAACTGAAGATGCAACATGTTGCCGCGTCTGCTGACAGATGAGCAAAAAGAGAACCGTGATACAGTCAGTCAGGAGCTGTTTGATCGTTCAAATGCTGATGAAAACTTTCTGAAAAATGTCATAACAGGTGATGAAACACCTGTTGCAACATTTGAAAAATCTCCTTAAAAGTTTTTCCCAATCTGAAACAGAATTTCATGCAAACACATTGCTCTTCAAGATCCTTCATTGTTCAACTTGCAACAAATGGTCAAGTGCACTAAACACGTTCACTCTAGCACGTGTAGCTCGATGACTAATTGAAGTGGAGTTATGCGGCTAGTGTTAGACTAAAGCTCAAGGTCACTGCTACACAGCGCTCCCGTCGCAAGCACGCTGCGCCAGCTCGTTGGCGCGGTATTTAAAAAGTTCGGTTTCATTTTGGACAGACCTCGTACACCAGTGGTAACATTCCACAAACTATGTTTGTCATATCATAGAACTAAATCTGCATCTTATGAGTGACAAGTCCAAACTTTCACCAATTTGATATTGAAACGGTTTACTGTATTCAGCCAGAAAGACATTATGATTCCAAGTTCTGAAAAACAGGCATTCCCAATTTATGAATGGTTTTCTGAAATGTAACCATTACATAAATTGAGAAATGCCTGTACTGTACATAAACCAATGTACAGGTAACTCGAATTACTATTTCATGTTAATTCTCAGTCCCACTATCATAACGTAAGGAGGGTCTACTGTAGTGCACTGTACCTGATTTATTACTACAGTAATTTCACTTACCTAATATAACTTCTTGATATTTCACCTGCTCTTTTTCCTCCATAACCTTGGCCCATCCAACAGCTTTCACCTCACCAAATCTGTAAAATTGTATATGTACTGTATCTCTGTTAAAAAAGGTAATCAATACTGTACAACTATTCTTTATGTATGTTTAAAAAAGAAACTAGCATAGCTATTTACAATCTATTGTATTTATAACTCTTACACCTTTTGTATTTTTTCCACAGAGTAATTACAACATAAAACAACTTTAAATGAAAATGAACCACTCAACTAGATTTATGGCCAATTGAAAGCCATGTCACCAACACAAAAAATGCAAACTTTAACAAAAATTTACATACCATATATAAACTCTCAATTTATCAGACAAATACATGCATACAGAACCTGAATACTACAGTGTATACCTCAAGCACAAATAAGGTATACAGTAAATAATTCCTAAATAGGAGTTGCAACAAGCTACAGTATCTGTCTGTTGTAGAAGAATCTGATGAATAAATGTGAAAACATGAGTCACACTAATGCTACCTGGATAGGCAAGGTTAGATTATCACAAGGGTATTTAACTCTCGCTGTGTCTTTATCGTATACAACACGATAAAATTTTTCCTGATCACTGCGGCTGTAACGTATACTCCCTTGTACCGTACAATCATGTGGTTATAAATTGGCGTGCGTGCCTGACGAGCAAAAATATGACTGCTATTCGTAAGTATTCTTCTACTAAGTTGAAATATATATAGTTGAACTTGGTAAAAAAAAATTATTTTTTCATTATACTTGTACCTGTACATGTATAATAGAAATATTTACTTTTTATTTTACACAAATATCCACACACAGGATACCCCGATTAATCAATGACATTGCTGTGAGAGGGTTATTCATTCTGTGAAATAAGCTAGGGTGTCTTTATTTCATGTCATCATTTAATTCTGAAAGGCCCTGACCACTGTAATCTACCTGAGAAGGAGCAAGCACGAGCAACATCCACCAAGCTTCTCCCTTAACACTAGGACCTACCTTGGTGCTCTTGAATCCCAGAAAGGCTCAAAGAGTGTTAACCTTGATTCCAATGGTATATCCTTGGTGCTTGCATGCTTTGGAGAAAAGAGATTCAGCTCTATGAGTGCCTGGAAAAGAGCAATCGATCTCTCCATGTGTCCTCCTTGACGCCACACATGCGCAAGTTGGACAGCTATATCCACTAAGCATTTCCCCAGGTCAGGAGGTGGAGAGTGGGTCAAGAATACACCACTCTGCATTTGTTGCAATCTTTCACTACACTTAGAAAATGTTTGCACCACTGATGGCAGACTAAAGGAGGTAAAGTGGGTCTGCATACAAACCAGATACTGGTGCCAAACTTGGATCTTATTGGGGAAATTGAATATCAAAGTACTCCATTCTTGTTTGAGTTTTTTGTCATCCCAAATATCTTTACCAATTTCCAAACGTTCAAACTGTAACTCTACAGATCTAAAGTTCTTTTTTATTGCACTGTCTAAAATGGAAATCTTCCTCTCGGCTAAAGCTTTCTGATTCCTCCTGTGCTTCTTTGTAGTAGTTGTCTTATGTGAATCATCATGAAACAGATATATATAAGCTTTATCTTGAAATTTCACAAACTCAAGCCAGAGAGAAACATTGGAGGGTTCTTTGCTAAGTCTCTCATTGTACACTTTTGACTGGTTCTGCCAATACTCATACTCCATTTCTTGGCTACATTGTACACTTTCCTCCTGTTTGGGAATTCCTACACCTAACAAATACTGTTCTGTTATACTATCATATATTCCCAGGGGATTTACTTCTGACTTCTGTAGGAGTTTCTCTTCTTTGACTGTCTCTGCATAGGTCAACCCAAGTGGTACATAACCATAAGAGTTTTTTTCAGTTACAGGGTTTTCCTTGGATGTTGCTATATGTGCTTTAGGTTCAGAATACAACTTTTTATGTTTTCTTCCTTTGAAGTACCGGGGCCCAGGTCGCGTTTTCAGAACACCGTCTTTCTTCTTTGGAGGAACATATCCAAGCTTTCCTCGAGTGCTAATCTTGTACCTGCAACACATAAAATTAACATGAGTAAAACAATAAAGATACCATTAGGCAAGTTTTATATTGTTGCAAATACTGTTAATGATGATGTACTAAAATTTATATAATTATACAGGGTACAGGAACCTCTTAATTTATGAGTGTTTATTCTATGCCCATTTTAGAATAACACACGCAGTCCATTTACACATTTTTTTTATAATGTATGTGGGATTATGTTCAGAATAATGTGACCATTGGCAAACGTTGTCATTGGGCTGGCAGCGCAGTGGTGTGGTGTTGCGTGTATGTGTATTTTGTGCTGCAGTAAACTATAAATTGCACATGTTTTGCCCCTTGCATCATGCCACCAAAGCATCCTTTAAGGTCTCATGATATAGTTGTAGATATGTGTTCCTACACCACTGTGGTAACCCGTGTCTTCAAATGGTCAACCTAGTCCTACAGTATAGCAAACCTTTCCACCAATGACGACCATCGATACATGACCAATACCCTTTAATTCAAAAATAGTAATTACTACTACTGCGACGTTGCTGTTTAGAGACGACACGGGTTATCACAGGGGATGTAGGAACACATTTCCCCGGTGGTGCTAAAAAGTCCGTCCTCATAACCACCAACGATAGGTACAACAATATGAGAAAGGCAGGTACTGGACTGGCTGTGACCACATTATATCAACAAAGAACCAGGAATTTAATACCACACAATAATTAATCTGGGGTCGAGTTGGGATTTTATTAATTTTTTTATTACCATACGATAATGTTTTAATAGCCTGGTACCAAATATACCTAAATAATATAGGAATTATGGTGAAATTGCATAATGTTTTATTAACAAGGTCAGAGGTGTGCACTTGGCTCAGTAATGGGAGAGGGGACACTCAGTATACCAGTCAACCACCCTGCCTCCCACAAACAAATCACTTAGTATATTTTAACTTTTCTTATTTTATAGTTTTATATTATATTTTCTTTATTTCTATGTCACACTGGAGCATTGAAGTGTTATTTCCACAACTTACATGGTTTATTATGTAAAGAAACACTGGCAGTCGTCGCTCACCATGAATTATGAATATTTGACTGCAAAATTTAAAACACAGGTAGTAGTAGAAGTAACTGCAAATATGTATTTCACGAATTATTGACTCGACTGCATTTATTAGATCTTGTGCCCAAAGGTGTAGTCTACAAAGATATTTACATTATAGACTGTGGTCTACAATTTGTCCAATGCAGTACAGTACATTAGAATGTCCACTATATTAATTTTATTATTGATTTTGTATACTTAGTGCTTTAGGTTATGTTAGGGTTGACAAAAGATATTTTTGTAGACTGCATGTTGTAGTAGCACCCTTTTATATCTACTCTTAAGCGATTTCTTTCTTAGAATGATCTGCATCATACATAATTCCTCTCTCTCTCTCTCTGTACCTTGCTAACTCTGTGTGATGCGTAGTTTCACAATATACATTGTATCTGTCACCTTGTGTCGTGATGAAAAAGGCATTCTCGGGATTTACCAGACCACCGAGATCCTCTAGGAAGATGCTCTTCTTCTTGACCATCATTTCTTCAAATCTTCAAAAAGTAAAGCATTAAGTATTCACAATAAAAAAAAAATAATAATAATAAAATAAATAAATAAATAAATTTACATACAGTACAGTACAGTTCAAAATTTTACCTAATAGTATTATTACTATTATTATTATTTTTTTTTTTTAAGATTAAAGAGTATAGTACAATACTAAAATGGTGACTAGGTTAAGTTTGAAAAGAAAGTAAGTTGTGGCCTAGATGAAGGTGTATCAGTCTTGTACAGTCATACAAAACAGATTTCTTAAGATATTTTGAAGGATACCAGATATATATGTGTAAGCATTCTACAGTACATACACCTAATAAACCAAGACTACCAACAGTGACTAACACACATAGTTGCACACACTCCTCCTTTTCACCTTTAATTTCTCTCTTGTGTCTGTTATATTCTCTGGGACTTGAGGGAAACCTGGAGCGAGATACACAACCAGTTATAAAACTCCCTAACTGTCATTTGATGCGGGTGTGCTGCTTTATCTCATTTGGGGTCGATACTGCTTCATATTGGGAGGAAGCAAACTTTTGACCCAGACTATGCAGTACATCAAAATCAGGATTTTCATGTTACTCTTCTCTATATTGACTTCTTTTGACTATTGTTCTGCGTTTATAAAAGATGAGAGAGATGGTGGCAAGCCCACAATAATCCTTCAGTAAGACAAAGTTATTTTAGACATGATTTCCTAGATGCAATGAAGGAATTTACACCAAAAACTTCATTGGTCAAGCTGTGGAAATAAATGAGCAAAACTAAAGGTAAACGGCTCGTCATGGTCAGTGTCCAGCACATGGCTTCTATGCACATTAGTGGTCAGCAAACTGCCTTGGTTCATGGCATATATACCACCTCTCTGCCCATATGGTGATTACTGTATACAGTATATACTCCGTAATTGAAGGAATCATACAAAAGTACAAAACGCATCGACCAGACTTATGAAAATGGATGAAAACTATCATCATTAACTCACCAGATACAGTACAGTATTCTGAAATAACATACAAGACCATATTTTTTTTTACTTATATTTATCTTACCTCTTGTTGGGGTGTGGCTTTCGTTTTTTATCAGGTCTATACACTCTTGACTTAGACCGTCTAGATCTTGACCTAGAATGTGATGAGTTAGTGCTGGTGGTAGCCTGTGTTCTATTGTCTGTCTGTTTCTCTATTTTCTCCGTCTTCAGTTCTTTGTCGTAAAATTTGCTGGAATACGAATCATTTTTATGGGACTTCTTTTTCTTTCTGGGTGAAGGTGACTTGGATCTTTGGAGCTGTGCTGACTCTGTTTCTTCCAAACTTTCATCAAATTTCTCTACATTTTCTGCATCTTCTGATTGAGTACTGTAAATAAAAATAAAAGTTAAAACATAAAATTCTGGAACTTACAACACAAATATTACCACCAGAGACAAAAATATACCTCACATTTAAGACTACGGTGTACAGTACCCTGTATATTATTTCCTGAAACCACGATTAATAATACAAGTACTAAACTAAAAAATTACCTGTGTCATTCAACTGGCAGGAATCAAAATGCAAACAAAGCCATACATGGATAATAATCTTAATGTGCAGCTGTAAGTAATTAAAGCACCACGACAGCAGTGCAAAATAACTGATACCACTGCATTTTTCAACAAGACTCACATATGGTACAGGAAATGATATACAGTACAGCTTCTCCCCGACTTACGACGGGATTCGGGACCCAAATCCAGGTCGTAAGTTGAAATGGTCCTAAGTCAAAAATGCTTAAATAATACATAGAAAATCTAAAATGGGTATCTCTTTTACTTCTCAGCACTACTTTTAAGCTTGGCAGCCATTTTAAAGTGAATTACAAATGAAAATTTTGTCTGTGTACTGACGTTGGGACTCAAAAATACGTAATTTGACAAAATTTTGGTACGACTGAGGCAGGTCGTAAGTCGAGTGGGTCGGGGAGGAGCTGTACTACATACAGTAAAGCACTGTACTATACTACATAGCAGTACTTGTACTTAATTCATAATACCACCAGATATTACTACAGTATTCCTCTTTTCAAAACTGGTACAGTACTGTATGCTCCATTGCACTTAAATTTCCAATTCTGGTGGAAGTTGAATCATCTGCATTCAAATTTATTACATACAGTACAGACCAGTACTGACCTTGGCAATGGCTGCTTCACTTGTTGCTGTCCTGCTTCTGGGGGGCAACTCTCATTTGTCAACCAAGCCAAGGACGCTGATGAAGCTTCTGACTGTTGGTCTGTAAGAAAATACCAAGGATTAGAATTACAGTACGTTAGTTTGGTACGTTTAATTCATTCTATGAGCGATAAATTAAAATATGTAGCCCCCACGTTTTGGCTGCCTGTCAATCTATTCAAGTCTCTCCCTGTCTAACTCCCTATAAGAACATAAGAATGGAGCAAACTGCAGTGGGCTTATTGGTCCATACTGGGCAGTCCCATTTACACCCAACCCCTATTGCTCATATATCCATCCAACCTATGATTGAAGCTATCCAGCGTGTTTGAGTCAATAATGATGTTTGATAACTTGTTCCATTCTTCCACTACTCGTATTTCCAAACCAATGTTTACCTATTTTGCGCTAAATCTAAATTTATCTAATTTAAAACCATTGTTACGGGTTCGCTCCTGGTTGGATAGTTTGAGTACCTTTGTAATGTCCCCTTTGTTTAGCCCTGACTTCCATTTATACACCTCTATCATATCGCCCCTCACTCTACGTCTCTCGAGGGAATGCAAATTAAGATACTTCAACCTGTCTCTGTGCTTGAGGTTCCTAATGCTCGAGATTAGTCTTGTCATTCTCCTCTAAATTCTTTCTAGGGATTCTATATCCATTCTGTAATACGGTAACCAGAATTATTAACTGCGTAATCCAAGTGAGGTCTCACAAGTGTAAGATATAGTTTTAGGATGACCTCGCTAGTCTTGTAACTAACACTCCTTTGTATGAACCCAAGTACTTTATTAGCCTTGTTTCGAGCAAATACACATTGTTTACTTGGCTTAAGATTCCTACTTATCATTACTCCTAAATCTTTCTCACTCCTGTGCTGAGTCCTTTCTTTGATACATTTAGGTTTTAGCTCCCTGCCTAATTTAGTTTTGTCATCATTCCTAGCACTATTTCCCTAAAACCTTTCACTCTGTTTACGGAGGTGGAGGAGACTGCAGTTCCACCTCCGTGTCCATATGTTCCCCTAGCAGTTTAAAGACTTTGACATCTTTTGAACTGCCTTCTCGAGAGAGCCAGCCAGGGCTATATAACTCTCTATTTTTTTAAGCACCGATTCATCTATTAATATAAACATCAACTCATTTATCAAAACACCACTTTCCTAACCTTAATCTCTCTCTCTCTGTTCACCCTCCTATTTTTATCAAGTCCTATGATTGTTACCTGAGTGCCCTGACCTGACTATGGGATGACCTTACATCAACACTCTCTCCTTTCCCTTCTCTCTCTTACTTCTTTCATTATTTTACTTTATTTTCTTCCTTTCTTTATTCTCTCCCTTTCTCGAAGTGGAGTATGCCCATGGCGACAAATGAATGAAAAATAAATATCACTTTGGATTTCCTTACCCTCCTCAATACTAGACGCCACTTTAGTTATTTGATTCGATTAATGTCAGTCGATTTTATTCAGCTGAGAGAGGCGATATGAACATATGTGTACAGTACTTTTCTACAAGTAAATGATATCGAAAATTGATGTCTAGTTAATTATTCATGGTAAATAAGATAGTGCACTGATGGATAATAATTGAGTAAGTTGGGGAATTTTATTGGTGTACGGAAATAAAGTACACAGGAATTAATATCATTTGACTTGTACACATTGACAGCACAATTTAAATATGATGGCATTGCACGTAGGTTAGGTTAGGTTAGGTTTTTTCCGTGCCTTTTTGTTTGACTTTTTCCTGGATTCCTAAATACAAGAATGACAAACTTAAATTTTACCGAAAATACTGCAATAAACTATCCAACTGTTTCATTATATGGTAAAACAGAACCCAGAAGCTTAAATCATATAGGACCCAAGCCCAAATATCGATTTTAAGGTAAACAAAGTATATAAAATCAAGTAAATCAAGTAAAGGAAACGTGGTGGTCACAAACATACCGATTTTGTTGGCATAGGCTGGAAACAGTGACATTTTCTTTTATTATTTGTTTTTTTCCTGTACAATCACGCGTTGGCTTTTACTTCTCGTTGTTCCATGGAGTTTAAAGGTCTGGGTATCTATTTAACGTATTGCTGCCCGTTAGTTTAATTACAGCAGCACGCCATCTACCCTTTGACCTTCCTGTGCTGACTGTGAACGATACGCCTGCGTCTGATGAAGAGACTCCGCGCCTAAAGTAGGTTTGTGACAGTTTGTCCTGTATTAACATATTAATGTAAGAAATATCTTGTTTATGTGAAGAGTAGTAACACATATCAAGATGAATTAGTTTCATTATTAAATAATTTATAAATTATGTCAATATTGAGCGGTTTACCTCTCATTTTAAGTTTTATGGTTATCATTAAATGGCAAAAGATTAGAATATATTGGATCCCTGGAAATTACACCCCAGCAGCTTATTTCACTTTAGGATTAACCACCCTAATGTTAACCTACGAGCCGATCAGCAGTGAAGAAGATAAAAGTGAAAGTAAAAGTAATGATAATTTTAACCTTTCCCAACCTAATATAAATCCTTCAGGTAGTGTTAGGTATTCCATCATCAGGTGAAATATACCGGGGAGATAATCTTCAGGTAATCAAAATTATATAATATGTTGAATTTTTGAAGGTGTTGGTAAGATTTTTTCATGAAATATTGTTTAATATTCTTTTCACTCATGTGGACATGAATTTCCTGTATGTTCGAAATTGACTGTGTCTTCGTATTACTAGACTTAGAGATAAAACTCAACAAATCTTTCCTCAAGCTAAAGTAAATAATTTAAAAGTATATATGACAAAGGGAAATACTGGACTTAAGATTACGTGAAGATGAGGTTAAGGAAAGGTTGAATCACGAGTTAGGTAAGCCGTTTTATACCCAAGGATTGAGACCCTGCCGGCATTAGTGTACAGAGCATTGTGGGTCGCGGTGCTGGAGACGCCATATTAGTAAACGCTGGAGACAACCTTCATCACCTCACACAACACCCGTAAATATGGCGACGAAAGTGGATATGAGTTTAGACGACATCATAAAGACACAGAAGATCAAGCCAGGTAACAGGAGAGGAGGAGGAGGCGTTGGTAGAGGCATGAGAGGACGAGGGAGAGGAGGATTAAGACGTGGTGGTGGCGTCTCTACAGGACCAAACCGCGGGCGTCAGGGCCAGCGACCCATCACCACCGGGAACAGACAACCATTCGGACAAAGGGTAAGTAATAACCGTCTCATTTTTCTTATATACACCAACTAGCTTCATAAATAACCCAGATAACCTACAATTTTGGGTGTATTAAGCTGGTTAATGGAGATCCGGCCAAAGGATGAGTCACTGTACGTGTGGATTTTCTTAAGTGGGTAAACGGAAAAACTTCTCACTATATATAAGTACCATTAACAGATAACGATAAAACTAAAAGCATTTTAAAGGTTATATTAGGGTAAGTTACTTTTAGATTTGTTTAGGGTAAGAGTAAGCTGTGACATTTTTTTCCTACTTTGTTTGTGAAGGTGTGGTAAAAACATTGTGAATGACTGCAGGACTACTTACTGTATTAATTTATTTGGGTAAAAATCTGGTAAGCACTATAATGGGAAATTAATAACCCAAATATGGTTCCACATGTTTTTCTCTAGATTCTAGGCCTAAAATCCAAACGTCTAACTAACAAGTTCATATAGATTGGACAGGTATAGGAGCGATAGGGGTTGGGTGTAGGTTAATAGGTTCGTTTCCTCCATTTTTGTCAATTAATACCTGTACATTTATGGAGATAGACCCTCTACCGACACCATAGTTTATTACAAAGTGGGCTGAGCATTGAAGGTCAGGGAAAATGTGGGGTTAATACACTAATTAAACACCAGTCAAACCTTGAGAACCTGACCCATTCTAAAATACCTATTTTTACATCACTTACCTTATTTAACCCTCTGGATGCAGGAACATAAGAAAATAAGGAGTCTGCAATAGGCCGGTTGGCCTGTGCATGGCAGCTCCTGTCGAGAATTACTACCACTCTATCATCCATGAACCTATCTAGCCGCTTTTTAAAACTTTCTAGTGTTCCAGCACTTACTACAAAGTTGCTAAGCTTGTTCCACTCGTCCACCACCCTATTTGTGAATCGGTTCCTTCCTCTCCCCCTCCTAAACCTAAACTTATCCAACTTAAATTCGTTGCTACGAGTCCTATCCTGCTCGGATATTATAAGAACTTTATATCTCCTTTATTGATTCCTTTCACCCACTTAAATACTTCTATCATATCTCCCCGCACTCTTTGTCTTTCTAAAGAATGCTGGTTTAGTTTCTTAAGTCTATCTTGATATGGTAGATTTCTAAGTCCCGAAATCATTTTCGTCATTCTTCGCTGCACCGACTCCAGTGAATTGATATCCATTCTATAATAAGGGCACCAAAACTGAACAGCATAATCGGCCTGACTAGCACAAGATATAGTTGTAATATGACCTCAGCACTCTTATTACTTACACTTCTAGATATAAAACCTAATACTGTACTCTGTTTGCCTTATTTTGAACATTAACGCAGTTTTCTATGCCGTAAGTCTCTTTCACAAGTCGACTTCTTCAGGTTCATGTTAAGGCTGTATACATTGCCAGTATTTGTTCTTCCAATATTAAGTATGCTGCACTTGCTGGTGTTGAATTTCATTTGCCATTTTTCTGACCAATCCTGCAGTTTATTTACATCCTCCTGTAGTGCATTTGCATCCTGCCCTGAATTAATCTGCCGCCCTATTTTGGTGTCTTCGCAAACTTGCTAATGTCACTGCTGATCTCAGTATCTATATTGTTTATGTAGATTATGAACAAGAGTGAGCCCAGTACTGATCCCTGGGGAACCCCACTCAAATTTAACACCATCTACACTGACCCTCTGTGTTCTATCGGTGAGCCATGGTTTTATCCAATTTATAACTTTCTCCTCGATACCATGAGCCTTAACTCTTCTCAGAAGCCTCTGATGCGGTACTCTGTTAAACGCTTTGCTAAAGTCTAAGTAAATAACACCGTAATTTTTGTCATTATCTACTTTCCCCAAAAACGTCAGCAGATTTGTTAGACAAGATTTTTCCCTTTGTAAACCCATGTTTAGAGTTGTAGATTAATTTGTTTTTCTCTAAATGCGATCGGATGCTACTTGCTATAATTGATTCAAGAAATTTCCTCGCTGCTGACGTCAAACTAATCTGTCGGTAATATGACGATGATGCTCTGTCCTAAGTTAAATAAAATCGTCAGGAGGTAGGCAGAATAAAATAGTCAGTGCGGGAATTGCCGCAAAAGTCTTAACTGATGAAGCCCTTTTTCACTTTGTATGTAAGTGGGATGTGTCTCCATAAATAAACATCAGTGATGAAAATAAAGGTCACATTTTTACCAAATTACCATGTAAAACATTAACCTCTTTTTTTTGTCATTAAATTTCCATTATGGTCTCAAATGAATCTTTAGCATAAGTTTTCTTTTTTAATAATTTAACGGTTGTACATCTTAACCAGGACACGAGGCAATTTTTCTACAGAAGATACCGTGCATTCTTACCTCATGAAAATCCCAAGAAAAGGGAATAATTCAACTTTACTTTTGAGTCCTCAGTGATGAGTTGACTACTTTCGGTATATACCTGTAGTACAGTATATTAAAATAAAAACCTGGGTACACTATCATAACACTTATGGACAGTGCTCCAGGTTGACCAGCTACCTAACAAAGAATATCTTGCCCTTCATTAAATGTTATCACAAGTTTGTGTTCATTGAGTGAGGTTAATTTTATTATTGTCCCATAATGTAAGGAAGGAGATAATTTGTTAAGAAATGTCTTTTTTGACATAGTTTTATTAAGAAGAAATGTACTTATTTATCTACTTTTACAGGGCAATGTAGATGGTAGATGGAGCCATGACATGTACCAGGGAGGAGGAGGAGGAGGTGGTGGTGGAGGAGGAGGAGGGGTGCGTATGCAGCAGATGACTGGACCAGCAAAACTTTTGATCTCAAATTTGGACTTTGGTGTTTCCGATTCTGATATTCACGTGAGTATAAATCTGGTTGTCAGTACTTTAAATACAAACATTGAGAAAGCTATATGGTTTCTATAAACTGTTCAAGATGGTGTAATTACTATTATGCCAAGTATTTCATCAAGGCTTCTGATTGTGTTTGGTGTTATACTGATTACAGGATAGTCAAAATTTAACACAATCTTATATCACCATGGATCAGTGTAGCATCCTCACAAAGAAGACTGGAGGTTAATGCAGCAGAAAACACGATATTCTTATTATTAGTGAATCTCTTCAGAACAATATTATAACTAAGTTAGCTGTGTCTCTTACATCTTCACAGTAAAGTACCTATTAATGACTATTAAATTTGTGATGGATTTACTTGTCTGATTTGGTTAAAATGTTAAATTGATTTATTTTCCACAACCCGATGCAGAGAAAAAAAAGCATAGATCGCATCCCAATGATCCACAATATTTTTTGGAGAAGCTGTTTTTATTAATCATACAGTAAGGTGTAACCACAAGGATGTACATAGGTGGGGTGTCACATACTCAAGCATGTGTTGGGGATGCGTTTCATTTTTGTACTTGATTCATAGCACTGACATCAGAGTCATGTTTGTCTCTCCCTAACACAGCTCTTGATCATGTTTTAGCCACTTTTTGTATCTTGTCACTTACTGTATGATCAGTTTTAGTACAGCTTTCTTAAATTCAGGCCATTAGCCCTTCTTTCAGTAAATGGTGTTTGTATGCAGTTTTTAATTGGTGTAATTATAGAAAGACTTGAGAACAATTAATTTGTATGTTTATATTTGCAGGAATTATTTGCTGAATTTGGTACAATGAGGAATGCAGCAGTTCACTATGATCGCTCGGGAAGATCGTTGGGTACTGCCCATGTTGTTTTTGAGCGGCAAGCAGATGCTCACAAAGCTCTTAAACAGTACAATGGTGTTCATCTCGATGGTCGACCTATGAACATCACTTTGGATGGTGCGTCTGTCGGGATGAGAAATACTGCACCTGTCAAGAGACTCTCACAAGGACCTCGACCTGTTTCTGGTTTTGGTAAGTGATTTTTTTATTTGTTATTTATGTATTTATTTTTTAAATCATGGGCCCCAGAAGTTTGTGCATGTTCCAACAGACTATTAAAAAAATTTAAAGGCACAGCTAAAGAGTTGGTAAGTGGGTCACAGCGAAGTTACGAACCGTTTGTGGATCATCGTAATCGGTGACTGTCTGTATAATATTTTCCTCTAGTCAGTAAATACTAATGTCTTTAGTTTCCTAACTGCCAGCTTCTGTTATCAACACAATGAGACCTTTGTCTTCTAACCTAGTTTTTAATATTTTCCCATTAGGTGGTCGTGGAGGCGGCAGAGGTATGCGTGGCAACACCAGAGGGGGCAGAGGGACCAGAGGAGGCGGCGGCCGCATTGGTGGTCGTGGCAGAGGCTTTGGAGGGCGGGGAGGGCAAAGGACAAAGGTGCCCACCGCTGAAGAGTTGGATGCTGAGCTTGACGCCTATGTCAACCAGGTCAACAAGTGAGGTAATTGGTGGCCAGGAGTGCAGGCCTTCCATCATCATCATCATCTGGGTACTTTTGTATGGTGGTGCTGACTGCCGGCTGCTGCGACTTGTCTGCCTCAGTGATGGCAGCCATGGTGCTGCTGGGTGTTGGGTCTGGCCTACCAGACCTGAATTGGGCCCAGCGTTGGTGGGGATGTGGGGATGGGTTGTTTTGTAGTGCATCATTATCTCATGTCCATAGGACAGGAAATTGTTGTGGAAATATTTTGGTCATTCAATGAAAAATTGGCACAGATTTAAGTGATCTTGAATTTACTTTTAAATGTTGCAACAATATTTCTATATAGTATATGAGAACTAACAGCTTGTTACTCAAAAAATGGCACAAATTAGTGATCTAGAATGTGTAAAAATATGCATTTTTGCAAACTAATGGCTTGTTGAGAAGATAAAGTTAATAGTAAATCTATTTTGAATTGAAGTGTTGCAGTTCCACATAAAAGAGTGGAACTGCTGGTGTACACATACTACTGCACAAATGCAAGTTGATTTGGCATCATCCAGTCCAAGGGCAGACTTCAAGAAAGAAGCACTAACAAGTTATTCCTGGACGTGTCAAGTTTTGGAAGTGTTACTCCCAATAAAGTGTTTGAAGTGTCAAGACCTGAAGACCAAGCAAGATTACTCAAGAAATCAAGAACACTGTGAAGATTGACAACTAAAGTAATAGTTTCATGAAGCCTCCAAATAAAACCTGGAGACATGGTATCCACAGAAGACGCCAATAAAACACTTGACCTCTAAAGAAACAGTTGCATTATAAGTAGGGCTAATGAATTACTTGTTTACAGTACATGTAAAAAAAATAGTGGATTGTTCAATCTTTACAAGGGATTTTGTACTGACATTGTTGGTTAATTCTTAATTTAGCTTTTAGATGGTCCCATGTAATTTCTTTGCTAAGTTTGATTGTGCCAATTTATTTCATCGTGCCTTAATATGAAAGATATATGCCCCATGGCTGTGATTAAAAGGAATTTTTTGATGCAAATAATAAAAAAAAGATGGACTGGACGTTGTGAACTGCTAGACCTCATTCCCAAGCGAGTGCCATATTTTCATACCTTGCTGTGACTGAAAGCAAAATTTGTGGCTGCAAAATGTCCCTTACAACGAATTATCGGATAATGGCTTTCTGCAAGCAACTTGGGGTTGGTGATGGTTTGGGGTGAAACGTGCCGTGGTGGTAAACGAGGTGAGCCAGGGCCCTCCATAACCCCATCGACGGTTGTGCGGAGACTAGTGTGGTGTGGCGGCTACAGGCAATCTTCCCAACTGTCTCGCCGATCCCACTTCCCTGCCTGCCACCACCCAAGTATCCTGTGTCTTGTTCTTTTATATATTATTTTCAGTAACTTTCATGCTTCATGCTTGTTTGCAGTGCAGTAAGTAGAGAGACTGTTCATATATATTGTACAAAATTGACTGTCCTTCATTGCATGACAAAGGTAATTAATGCAACTTTTAGTTTTATTCATGCGTTAATTTCAGTTTCTTCCACAGCAGGTCTTGTTGGGTCGTGACTGAAGGGCGAATCGATGGGCGCTTACTGGCAAATCACGTATTGACAGTGGACAGTGGTGTCCACACAACATGTAACATGTTACCTCTGATAATAAATTAGGAATCATTTAAAAAATTTTGGACAATCTGTTCTAGACTTGTGTTGGCATTATTTGTCTATTTTATGAAGATAACATTTATATCTCGTGTAATTACAAATGTTCTTTGTTTACAAGAGCACATTAGATTTAAGTAGGTGTGAAAGTATTGTATGGTGAATGAATTTGAGTCATCAGTTAGGTCATTAAGTACAATTGTCCAATGCCAAAAGCACTTTGAAATTACTTTTTTTTTTTGTGAATAAAATTTGTGTATTGGAGTAAATTATTTTCATTTTGCAACCGTTTTGATGCGTAGATGACACCGTAATACGGTAGTTGTTTAGATAAACTGGTTCAAATTGATGTACATATATAACCAGGAGTTATATGAATACAAAAGTAAAAAGTTTGTGAATGATCATTGCAAGAAATACCTAGGATAAAATGGTACTGGTGTTAATGCAATATTAATTAAATAAATTGGAAATGAAATTGAGATGGGTCTAAGCAATTTGGCTGCATTAATATTTAATGTAGACTCAATCTTCCATTAATGTAAGGAGCTGTAAGGTGTAAAAAAAAAGGTGGTGTTAACTGATGAGTAAGAACTTATGAAATACTATATGGGTATGACGAAATGAGGTAATTCCATCAACAGACTGCTCTCTTCCATTGTTGAGGACAGTTACTTTGTCTCTACCCACACAGGCACTCCCAGTGTGAGTTAATAAGAAGTAAAATTTGTGGTGGGGATTGATTTATAATCATAATAGCTTGGAATTTATATAATTTCATCAAAGTACTGAATTTTCATGATTATTTCCTTGGGTTTTTTTCCATGGTGTTTTTACTGCCCATTTTGAATATAGAATAAATAAAAAGTATATAATCATTCAGGCCTACAGGTATACGGTGTACAATCAAAGACAAGTCTTGTCACGGTTTGTCCAAAGATTAAATATATTTGTAACTCGTGAAACATTATGAGATCCCCTTACCACAACGCACCAAAGTTTAGCCCTTCGGCATATGTTTTCACCAAATTTCACGATACTACTTTTGTCTTTCATTGTACATAGATCATGGAGGTATAGTTTGAAAAAAGGCATAAACCTTAGAATGCACGTGTCACAAACAAGAAACTAAACAATTTAGTTAGACATTAAAGAAGTGTTGTAATGTACTGTACTCCGGGGGTCACCAATTGTAGCGTACTGTATGTGGCCAGTTGTCAAATTCTGTTTGTCTATTTCTCTTTGTATGGGCTCACATATGTACGTACATGTAAGATATCTCACTCAGGATGGAGGTAAGATTAGAAACAAACGATGAGTTTTGTAAGAACATAAGAATATATTGTATGTGCAGTGCTAAGGAGTTGATGTGTGGTGAGAAGCTTGCTCAGAGGTCCTGTTGGATGAGGAGCTTGCTGAGGGAGCTGGTTGGTGAGGAGCTTGTTGAAGGAGCTTGTTTGGAGGTCTTGCTGGTTCAGGAGAGTAGAGTAGAGCAGACCACTCCGCAGATAGAGAGAGAGATAAATGCTAGTGACGGGGGGGGGGGGGGGGGAGGAGGATAAAGAGAGGATTGAAGTGAATTTTAGAGGGAGAGGAAAGATGCAGTGGCTAAACACCGCTTGCGTAATTTTGGGTTTTAAGTTTGAGGCGGCAGCAACCTGCCTGGAGGGGGCAGGACTCCAAGTCAGGTGCGTGTCGTTGGGCAATGGTTTCTCAGTACTTGGTCGGCTTGATTGGGTGTGGTGTTTTCTTGTTTGGAGGAAATATCTTGGTATTCTTGTTAGCTTGAAGTTGATTTTCTTTTTTTCCTCCTCGTCTTGGACTGTCCATTCGGTAGTGTTTGGGTCATGTTCTTCGTCGTCGTCGTCGTGCCCTAGGTGTTCGTAGATGTGGATGAAGTCAGAGAGGGTGATCTTGATGAGGCTTCTGCCCCTGGGGTCTCGTGGTGTTCTTGTTTCTTGATAACGTGTCTTTTCTTGGGTCTTCTTTTCGCCAGGCCTACGCGTATTTATATGGTTGGTCAGGATTAGGGAAGTGAAGTGTGCAGGGCCAATCACCGTGCAGTTAGCGAGAGAGGCTGAACTCGTCGCTGCTTGGGAAGGTCAGAAATCAGTGCCCAGTAGTACCCCTACGTCCGCACCTGAGATCTAGTCTTGATGTAGCTGGGGCTGCTTCTACCTGTAAGCTGATTGGCTGGTAAGCGAACGGCAGGTGATCAGTCGGCAGTTATAGGGGGGAGTATCCATTACAGTGTGACGAAAATTTTACACATCAGCTCTTGGGGTCGCTTTACAAAACATCAGTTTTTAGATGAATAATAAAATTAATCCTTATAGATAGGATAATATTGTATATTTCTTGGTTACAATATGGAACCGAAAGAATTTTCTAAGGCTTTGTCGGATATGGCAACATAATTTTGTTAATTGTATAATGTTGAGGACATGAAATTAACTTATACACTATCATCAATTGTATTTTAATTCAATGTTTTCTAATTAAGTATTGAAAAAAGTTGGTTTGTCATGATTATAGACTATGCAAACATACTTCATGTGTATAAACAAATTATGACGAGAGAAAAATATAATACGTGGAGGTAGATGTAGAGAGTATAATAAAAAAAAGTGATAATAGGTAGAGAGGGCGGCAATACTTAACGAAAGTTTTCGTCGGTGTGAAGTATGTGTTCATCCATTAACAGAAAAACTAATGACTGTCTGAACACGTATCCCTAATACAACAGGACCTTTGTTTACACACTGTACACAGCTGACTGGACCAGGGTTAGTGTTGGAAATATACCACGAACAAGAATATAAGTTAATTTCATCATAAGGTGATTCAATCAAGTCAAATTCTACCTCCAGCTGATTAAATATGTCTCATGTTTATTAGGTTAACATGTCAAAAAGTGGTATAAGTTGATAAATAATTTGGCATTATGTTCTTGGTATATTTATAACATTGGCCATCATGCCAGCTGATTGTCATGCGGTCGTGATTCGTCAGCTGTGTAGTGCTTTGTTGTGTGCCAGGGAGGTGATGCTGTAGTGATGATGTTAGTGCTTTAATAGTAAGTATTATGACTAGAAATATATTGGGAGATAAAAATACGCAATGTAATGATGGTAAATAGAAATTAGTGTTGACTATATACGCGCAAAGAACAAAGTATTAAGAGTTTGAATGGTTAAACTGAATAATGTTGATTGGTGGTTAAGCAAGGAATGGAGTGTATTATTGTACCGTTCTTATACACCATGAATAGTTATGTTACAGCTTGATTGTATAAATGAAAAGTTGTTTTATACTCTGAGGCTTTTAGACCTTTTACATCCCAGGAATTGCAACTTACGTATTTTTTTCCGTAGTGTTCTTGAGAAATTCTAAGTTCAACTTCTGTTATCTATGATGTTCTTGTTTAAATCCCTGTAAAGTATGGTATTAAACCTTTGTTATGTATGTTAATTTTGCTGATCCTTTGTTTGGTATGATATTGTTTAATCCTTTGTTATGTATGACGTTTAATCCTTTGTTATTTCCAAAGTTTTTGTTTAAACACTTGTTATGCAGTATGTTCAGGAAGAGTTGATATTGATCATGAACTTTATTAGATAGATAGACCGTTATTTATTCAGTAAAATCATTATACAAATTCGCATTGGTTCAGAATATACAAAGGCAGTCAGTTTTATTGACACTCCACTAACCACAGTTAACAAATGCTCAGTAAACTACTCAAAAACATTTACTATATACAGTATAGTGGTGCCTCTACTCATAGACATTTACCTTAATAACTAATAGTCATTGTAAATCAGATTTTTTCAGTATTTATACAAGATAATACTGTGTTTTTATATTTTTTACTTCCTAAATATATGATGCAAAAAAAAAAACATTACTAAAGGCTGTATACAGTACAGTACAGTACAGTTATGATCTACTGTACTGTATTGTAACGTTTAATTATACCTGTACATGCAAAATGAAGTGATAAGGCAATGGCTTTGCTATGATGTATTATCTTTATTTACAAGAAAATATCCATCTCTATTTTAAATCTGCAAAATATATTGAATTACTGTATCAACTATACAATATTGTATGTCTTCAAAATATAAGAGGTATGCCATGTTTATAGATAAGGGCTAATCTTATCTCTATTACAGATTGTGTCCATTGAGATAAGGCAATGTGTCAGATGGATTATATTTACAGTCCCGCTGTCATTAGTCGAGACCTTTGGAAGTGTTACGTTGTTGCTGCCAAAGTACTGTATCTGTTATCTCTTGATGCAACATTTATATTTCCTCTACTCCCCAGGGAATGATATGTATTGGTGCTGATGAGTTAACTGCAGCTGTGACTGGTTCTGACTCCAACCAAATTGGAGCAGACCCTTTGTGCACTTGTGCAATATGAAAAATGGCTTCCCATGTATATGCTGTAGAGGTTGAAGACATTCCCCTGAATGAAGGTAAGTATTACTATTGTTGTTTTATAATTTTTGGTGAATTAATGGTAGTTTAAAAGCAGGTCCCATAGGCATGACTACCCATTAGGGAGGAGTGTGGTTACAGCATGCTGTTCACTAAGGCTTCAGTATACTGTATAAGGAGGCAGTGTGTTTGGTACTGCACTGACCGCCTTTCCTTTTATAACGTTGTCAAGTTAAGTACTGTACAGTACAGTGCTGTACCCATTTACAGCAGGGTAGACTGGGAGGGCCCCATAACTGAACCTCAAAAATGGAGGTGTGTGTTGTAGGTACTCAATTGGCTGCCTCACTTTAAGGTTTAGAAGATAAGAACATTAGAATGGAGAAAACTGCAGTGGGCCTATTGGCCCATACTGGGCAGTCCCGTTTACACCCTACCCCTATCGCTCATATATCCATCCAACCTATGTTTGAAGCTATCCAGCGTATTCGAGTTAATGACGATGATTGGTAACTTGTTCCACTCATCCATTACTCTATTTCCAAACCAATGTTTGTCCATCTCGCGCCTAAATATAAATTTGTCCAATTTAAAACCATTGTGACGAGTTTGCTCCTGGATGGATAGTTTGAGTACCTTTGTTATATCACCTTTGTTTATACACCTGCATTCTTTTCAGCACTGTACCTCAGTGTTATGATGACAAATAAAATTACATTGAAATACAGCTCGCCCAACTGTAAATGTATATCTAACGTTCTAACTT
Organism: Homarus gammarus; assembly: GCA_958450375.1. Lineage (NCBI taxonomy): Eukaryota > Metazoa > Arthropoda > Malacostraca > Decapoda > Nephropidae > Homarus > Homarus gammarus. The sequence goes on from CAUDMG010001393.1 coordinate 946,457, forward strand.
TTTAATTGGGGAAAGTGAAGATGGGTGAGTGCACTGTCGGCCACACTGCCCCCTTGTGAACCAGGGGCTTAGTGTGCTGTGTCTACACTGCCACTAGTCAGGCCTATAGAACCCACTTTCATAGGTCATAATGGTGAAACAAGTCAACAATAGCAGTTTTTGTTACCGGTTATCATATGTTGTATGAATGATTAGCTATCATGAGAAATACAGTTTACTGTGTTGAGGATAAGTAATTAATTGTGTGCAATTTGTAGGATTGTATTTTATGATAACTTTTGAGTTTTATACATGGCTATAAGATGATAATTCAATAGCAAATTATTGTATCTACATAATCCCAAATCAATTACTTTGAAATTAAACTCTAAATTTGTCAAATGACGTGATATTTTTTCATCAGTAAACTCTAATAAGCCACCGTAGTTAACATATGTTGCAAAAGTTTATATTTTTATGGATAATTAGTTACACAATCTTAATTTTATTCAGTCAACTACGAACAAACAAGTTCAAGTGAAGAAGATTACAGCCATGTACACTTACGACGAGCTCGTACCGATGTCCACCTGAGTCAGAGACGCAGCCAAGACTCGATAAGATATCACTCGTACAATGGCCGAGAGCACCACCTGCAGCACACATTACCCTCGCGTCATGAAGGTAAGTCTGAGGGATAGTGGAAATTTCTCAGTCACTGTCCTTTTTATTGATAAATTTTGTGCTTAAAAATCAGTTAGAAGAAACATTACATATAATAGTGAATGATTTTGAAAGAATATGTTCTAGGAGAATGTTTGTTTGTTGTTAATGTGATTAAAAAAAAGGGGCATAAAGTGAGTCACATCCTTTAAGGGTTCAAGAGGAGAGAGAATCTATTTTAGAGGGTTAGTTAACTAGCGGTTCACTATCACTTCAGAACCATTTACACTAACTCATACCCCATTTTGGGTAAGCCTCACTGTGCACTACATAAGGGAGGCATTTCTCTATGATTTATATAGTATTGAACCCTTTGCACTCTCATCAACGTTATGTTAGAAGATCCAGTCAAAACAGAATTTACAGGCCCATGAACTAATCTCAAATTCCAGTACAGAATTACAAAATACAACGTACGGAAAGTATCTTATCTAGGTAACAGAAAGAGAATGATGAACCAGAACTAATACAGTACAACTTAACCCAATAAACACAGCAACCAAACTAACTTACGTCTCTGACTCTCATTAACCATGTCTGTCATTCTCATCTGACTATAAAATTTACCCATTATAGTCTGTTGCTTCTTTTCATGTACCTTTTTAGTAACCTGTCGCACACATAAGGTCCATTCTTCCCTGCCATCACCTTTACGCTCTTAACAACCCAATCTCTCAGGTTTTTAAATATATACAGTAGTTCATTCTTCACTTATGTACTGACCTGTGATTATTTACAGTCCATTCCTCTTATAGTCTAATTACTCCACAGCTAAGTTAGAAGACCTGTGCATATATGGCTTACAACCTGGTAATCATTTAGAGTTGATTGTATACTGACATTGTTACACGCTTAAAGACCTTAGTTGTTTAAGCGCAGTTACAACATTATGTATTTTTTTTTATTGTATTTTACTCTCATACAGTAAACCACATTCAACTTTGTAATACTGTACTTGAGTCGTTTACGTATTATTGTTTGGCCGTACATTATTTTTATTACTTCGGAACAGCAGCAATATACCTGAAGCTCTAGGTACCACTATTATTGTCATGGTCTTCCTCTAGAAGTTTAAACATGTATTGAAGTTTACTAAAAATATATAGTCCTGTATGCTCAAGATAACATTCCTCTTACATGCTGGTATTATGATGTCATAGAAAGAACAAATTAAAGAGAGAATCTTCACACACACTGTACATTACTTCACAGAAACTTGCAGTGTAGTTCCATTTTTTTTTTCCATTCTTTTAAGTACAGTTTTAACCAGCAATGGTACAGGGTGGCTAGAATGAAGGGTAATTCATATTTTTCCTTCATTCCTTGCCATACTTTATCCCTTTTCTTGTTTCGCTGTTTTATCAGATGTATTTCACCAAGTTGTTCTATTTCCGTAACAAAATCCCATATGGTAAATTTGTGTCACTTCATATAGCTCATCGTCACACAACACACTGGATAGACCAACTGCCCGGATGAGTAGTAAGCTGTTAAGTGACGAAAATATAAAAGAAAAACAAAAAAAACATAGGATACTCAGTATATGGATGCTTATGTTGGTGTTGCTATGTTGCTTGTATATGTTGGTGTTGCTATGTTGCTTGTATATGTTGGTGTTGCTATGTGGCTTGTAGACTGTGCCATTAATATCTGTATTTGATGTTCGGTCTCCCCTCACCCTGTTATCTAGTCTTCCTCAGCGCAGGAAATGACATGTCAGGAAGTCACTTTATTTCTGAGCTTGTGTGTGACGTATGTGTGTTTGTAGTTCGTCTCCTTATTTGTGACACTTCAGCTAATTACCAACAATGTTATTTCAAAGTTCATTTTCTTTTGTTAGTAAATGTTGAGGTTCAAATGGTGTGCTGTACAGTATAATAATATATAGCAGATATTTGGCTTGAGCTTATCATCAACCGAAGGTCTCGTAATGTCTGCAAGATATCTCCAACAATGATTTAAGTCGTAGTCTACTTTTGGAATTAGATGCAAATGTTTAATACTGTACTTATCAAATTTAGTGAGGGAGGTTTTCATTAAAACATGCACTTGGGTGTGAAAAGCTGAACTTATATGTCCTCCATTAAAAAATCTCTTGACATTACCTGTAGTTTTTTATTTCAACAGCATTTTTTTTTTAACTGTGCTGTGATAATTCGACATGGGTATTCCTGTATCCTCTTTATACTGTACTAGCCATACGCTTTGTTGTTATTGTGTGTTCTTGTGTCTATGAACTGAGTCTGTGTGTTCTCTCCCAGTATATCATTGCACTTTTAGAAATACTCTCTGCATTGTTATAACCTTATCATCTATGACTCCAAGTTAGTTTCGTGTTCCCTGTTTTTTGTTTTTTTTTTATGTTTGTATCATGGTTAAGTTACATTAGGTTGGGTTAGATTTATTGGTTGCTTGAGTTGGCTTAAATTGGTTAGGTTAGGGTGGTTGGTAAGATCAGGTTTGGTTGGTTGGTGGCTTGAGTTGGTTTAGATTGATTAGGGTAGGCTGATTTGTGGCTTGAGTTGGCTTAGGGTTAGTTGGCTAAGTTATGGTTAATTAAATAAGACTGAAATATCTTGCGTATATTTGGCGAGACTTTCAAACTTACATTTGTTTTACCGAACAGTTCTTTGATCAGACCTCTATATTTTTCCATGAAATTTGGGTTTTGGTTTTTTTTCCGTCATATATAAATCACAAAAGAAATAGTCACTATGGCACACACGTCAGTTGAAAGTATTGAAATGCAGTTCTATGAGCCTGTGCGGCGAAGAGTCAGGTTTGCCGATGATGAGTGCAGAGGATCAGGTATGTAAGATTCTCTGTATAAATTAACCAATCTGTAGATCATGTTCCTTTTATGATATCTGTAGACTGTATTCCTGTATATATTCTTTGTACACATCCTGGTGTGCTGTACTTTATGATAATGTTTCAGTTAATGTACCTATTCATATGTGTACAGCAGTATATAGTATAATGGTACTCTACATTCCTTTGCTTGTAATCTGTCTTCATTCTGACCTTGTTAGTTCATTCTTCAGCTGCCTTTACAAGAATACCTCGCTACTGTATTCTCAACCCTGCTTCTCTGCAATTGCTATTTTAACACCTCTATTCAATATTATGATACCTTACAGTAATATTTCAAACTGCACGAGCTAGCCACAGCTCTCGTAGTCCGCTGTAAGGCCCACTTCACATGAGTGCTAATACTGTACCTTCTTCTAGGCATTTAGCAAGTTGCCAGCAATACTCAAAGAATTCATAACCTCCCTAAAGTGTCTTGCTAGTTTATATAATAACCGTGTCACTTACCGGGAAGTACTGTATGTCCTATTTGATGGCTGTACATATAAATCTTCATCTGTGAGGATAATGCTCAATTTCCACTCTGTAGATGTGGGTTGGCAATAGGAAAGTTATGCAGCCATAAAACTTGCTTAAATTTGCCTTGGGGCATCCAAGACACCATGCCATTCTTTGCAAGCTTGGAAAATGGCTGTGAAACTTCCATGATGATTAATTAGATTTTACCCACCTATTGCAGTACCCACAGATTCCCTCTTAGTCTTGATGCCCAGGCTGTAACAAGATAAGATAAAAGCTATTAGGATAACAGGATGTTTATAAAATGTGAAAACTACCCAACTAACATTGCAAGTAGTATAATGAAGACTTGAAAAATATCTTGAGGGGCATATGATGTCATAAAATCCCAAGCAATCTTTTAGGGCTGTAGTCACAGTCTTTCTATACACTTTACCAAATGCACTGTAGAGGACTTGCTGTTCCCTAACTCTACCTCATTGTTTAACTCTACCTTCCTGTAGACAGTGATTACTGTTTTCATCCAGTTATCTAGTGTAAGTCCACTACCTCCTACCTTATTACATGTCATGCATCTGATCATTAATGCTTCATCCATCTGTGTTTTTCGTCATTTTATTCACTAGTTCATCCACTTGTTATTTTTCAGTATTTTTTAATAAGACAATGTTTTGTGTAAGCAGAAGCAACTTCATGTACATATTTGTTTACAGTATTACTTTCTCTCGTGTTAATGTAACTAACTAACTTTTTATTAACTTAGTGCTGTATTGTGTTATTTAAGAATAACTTTTCCTTCCAGGAGAACTTCTCAGCACCCACACCCTTCATTATGGCAGTGAACATCGACCTTCTGCCTGGTTCAACACCATGATAGCTCGACGAAGGAGAGGTGTAAGCCCCAACACTGAGGAAGAGGCCGTAGATGAGATTGCTGAGGCCATGGTGGGGGATGAGAAGCTTATGTCAGATGATGTGGACGGGGAGTTGAAGATGAGGTGAGACAGGACACCATTTAATGAGTTACACTCTGCTTGTCATTTTTGTCAGTGGCAAACAACCCAAAGAAACTGATGATCAAAATATTTATGTGATATATTTTACCTTCAGTCATGTCTATAATGTTTGTATTACCTTTACCCAAGCTATGAATAGAGATTGTTAATAGGAATGATTAAAGTGTTAAGGGAGATGGATGCTGATACAGCACTTGTGGTGTCAAAGTGGTGTAGTGAGAGAGGTTATGATTGGTAGCATGATAAAGAGGTTATTTAAACCCTTCACTAAATGGAGGCCACTTTTAAGATTTTGTTTGGCTGAGGTCACATGATTTTATTCAGCGCAGAGAGTCCCCCGTACACAAGGGGTTAATAGAAGGAAGTAAATTCGTTGGTGATCTTGTCTACAATATACAGTAGTATAGGAAAGTCATTATAAATACTGTATCACTTAATAGATTTAGACTGAATTAACAGAAGTATTCCAATTGTATCTTTCTCATCGTTCTAGGGAGACGCTCCGGGAGTTAACCAAACCCTTGCGAGTGAAGAAGGAATTACGGAGAAAGCTAACCGCCCGTCGGTCTTCACACCGCTCCGCTGCTCAAACCATATCCAGGATAAAGTACCTCAAGTACAGCATTAGCATGTGGTGGTACAAGGTATGTGGACAGTTACACCTACAGTCTTAACATCAGATTTTTCATGTTTGAGTTTTGCGCATATCTGTTGTCCAGCAAAAATGTTACGGGTTTATCGTATTTGTGATTATGAATGAGGATGAGAATTATTTTCACGCTAAATACTCTAACTTTAAATGAGTATTAATGAGTGCAAGATAGATTTGTAATTAACATTGACCTGAACAAGTATTACTGTTCAATATCACGATAGGAATAATACAAGTACGTACACGTATACTGTATATATCTGTCACTTTCCTGATTTACTTTAGGAAGAATGATGGAAACTTGTTTTAAGAGTTAGTGATCACCACATTTTGGTACACTACTGTATGGAGAGTATAGATTCAATATACACTACTGTAGTCTGACTCCAGTGTCTCATCTACATAAAGTTTTTGAGCAGTTTAACTTCTTAACATATTATGAGCAGTTTTACTTCTTAACATTTATTGCAAAAAGCACAAATGTTCTTTGCAATGATCAGACTTTATTTGTACTGATTTTTAGGTTCTTATTTAAAATATAGTAAATTAATCATTTAGGGTTCTCGAATACTGTAAAAAAAAAAATACCCTGCAAATCAGTCAACCAAAATATAATCTCATGATCTTTAATTTAACTTAGAAAACAAAACCAGCTTCACAGAGATTTAGGAATATTTTGAAATAGAAAGACTCCGCCATCCTCCATCGCCAATGACATTTCCTTCTCTTGTTGTTACAGCTGTGTCAGTCGGTGCGTGACACAGTTCATGACTACAGTTTGTGGCACAAGGAGCTTAAAGAGATTGAAGGGACATTTGGGACTGGAGTCGGCTCATACTTCAGGTTCCTGCGTTATCTCTTCCTCCTTAACCTGGGTATTTCTTTCCTTGTGTAAGTAATGTAATGTTGTATTTTCTTTTAATATCATTGTTAACCCCCTTTTTTATGGGGGTGTCTCTGTGCTGCATAATACTGACTGACATAAGCCAAATAAAATAATAAAAGTGGCATTTTCATAGTATAGTGGTCCCTCGGTTCCAGCTCACCGAAAATTGCCTAAATTCAACAAAAAAGGTAGAAAAGTACACTTACTTTGAGGTGTGTATGTAGAAGGCTCCTGGATGATGATGATGATGATGATGGGAATTAGAATGGGGGTGGAGGAGAAGAAAGAAGAGAAGGCATTGGGGTGGAAGAGAAGTCACCCCATGGCACCATTTCACCCATAAAATTTTAGTTCTCTTGGTGTATTTCAAGATTATTTTCTTTAAATCAACACTGCACTGCATTATATATTGTCAATATGTAAAATATATTTCAAAATGACCAATAATTTGCTTGGAAACACAAAAAAAAAGCGTTTAGTTGAAGAGAGTCTCAAGCAAGATGTTACCTCCACGGAAAACAGAGAGAGACTAACGCCTGTCTGGTGTGTTAACAGGCTGGATGGCACACCAGAAACTAGTTTCTTTACCTTCAATTATGTTCAATAATTGTTAAAATGACTAAAAAAGTTAATATTAAACTTTTAAAATTATTGAATAGTATAAACTTCTTGATATTTACTAAAATAGTAAGGAATTTAAGCCCAAAAACCGATTACTGTATTGGCGGACTAATACTACAGCTGATGGACCGCCAAATGCAAGCGAAAACATGTTGAAGTCGGCTCGTTAATCGAGGGATTGCTCGTTAACCGGAGTTAAGAATCTTATGGAAGGTAAATCGTTAACCGAAATCTCGTTAACCGAGGTGCTCGTTAACCGAGGGACCACTGTGCATTTTGTTTGGTACATACTGTATAAGAATCACATCTGACAATTGCATTATTTTTGTTTAAGTAATAATTTTGTGATAGAAATTGTTTAGCCTTTGAGAGTGCTGGGGTTAGCTTGGGAGGGTTGGGTTGGATTAAGTTTCTGGAGGTTAGATTTGGTTATGTTTGGGGAGGTTTGGTTTGGGTGTTTAGGTTGGGTTAGGCTTCATAAGTTTGGGAGGGGTAGGTTGGGGTTTAGGATGGGTTATATTTTGGGTGGTTAGGTTGGGTTAAGTTAGCATTGGGGTATTCAATCATCCGTTGAATTTATCTTGAGTGTTTAGTCTTCAGGGGGGGTCCAAATGTTATTGTTCATAGTGTTACATTTATTAGAATTTCCGAAAACCTTCTGCTCGTCAGGTGTGGATTCCTCTTGACACCTCAGCTTCTGGCTCACGCATGTGTTAATGATCCACCGAGCGCCAATAATACGGCAGCTCTGGTCTTTTTGGTCAACGACGGGTCTGGTAAGTATCGTATCTCTGAAAATATGAGACTTATTATTGGTTATCTCTTCCGTGTTAAAAAGAAGTTGGTAGCCAATCAATTTTAATTAGGTCTCTTTTTGATATAATTCTCTAATGAGTCAGATCACCTATAGATTAGTCCTCCAGCTTGTTTCACATTATGAATAAATGCCCTAAAGGTTCCTAAAGCTATATTATGGTATGCTAGGTTAGGTTATGTAATGCAGGTAAGTGGTAGGGTAATTTAGCTTAATAGGAAATAAGCTGGGAGTTAGGTTAATTTATGTTAAGTTATATTGTGTTATATTAAGTTAGATTAGGTTAGTATTAGGGTAGTTAATCTTAATATTAAATAATCTAGGGGTTAATCTTCATGTGATCTGTAGCAGGGGTGGAAGAAAGCATGTCATAGATGATTTATGACAAGACACTGATTTAAATGTTAAAAATGTCATAATGAGACCACAAGAGTACAGAAATCAAATACTGTAGATGTGAGAAATCATAAAACAATAAAAAAAGGTCTGTTTCAAGTTAAGTTCTTCTGCAGCATTGTATTTGGGTTAGATATGGAGAAATAAACCTAAAATAAACTTACTGCACTTAAATTTGCTTTCATAAGACCAAAATTTAAGTGTTAGCAGGAGTTCTTCTGTTTATGTACGTTGCAGCATGTTCTTATAGGTTGTGTTTAAAAAATATATATTCTATAGAGTTATATTATGTATTTTACTGACGGTCAAGAATGTAGTTCATGGGACCTATCATGTGTATTTAAATTTTTAATCTCTTGCCAAATATTCCTGGGAACCTATAAACTGTATACTCATCACTTTATTTATTAAGGAATTATTATTATTAAGAAGTCTAGATTTTTAAGAATTTTCAGTACTCTAGTCCAGGTGATGCACAGTAATTGCATAGAAAAATACAAATAGGACTAAAGTTTTCAGTTCATAATATTATAATATATCAATATGTATTAGTGTATATCCCTAATTACTGCTCACAGATGCAATATTTGGTCATTTATTTGTTATTTTGAGGGTTGAAGAGGAGTTTAAAAAGTATGTACAGTACAGTGCATTACAGTAATGTGAAAATGCAAGTATTACCATAATTTATGACATTCATAACACTTAACCATGTCAAAAATTGCTTTTTAATCATTTTATTTCAATCATGGAGTGTAGTAAGTTTGGGTTCTTCTGATCATGGTTGTTGAATCCTCTCATTCTTCTCTGTTTTAAATAGAGTAATTATTTTGTGACAGTCAATCTGTTTTATAAAATTTCATTTTACTAAACTTTCCTTTCATTGATTACAGAAATGATTGCCTCAGCCATGCGGGTGAGTGATTCTCTTCCCAACACAAATATTGCCGACCCATCACTCACCTCCCAGAAGAGTGACGCAGATGATGGTGACAGTTCTACCTCTTACACAGACAATGTGCAATTTGGTGCTTTAGACTGGCTGACTGGGGCTGTAAGTTTGAAGTTTTGTTTATTCTTCAATCTCCTATGTATGAACAACTTGTAGATCTTAGACCTCAAGACAGTATATGGGAGGCTGTGACATCATTTTGAGCAGTTCTTTGTAAGTGGAAAATTAATAAACACTCACAGAACTGGTCCAATATTATCATAGCTTTTAATGAGAATTTTGTATTTTTTATATAATGAAACAAATGCATTAACTTGGATTATTAGTATCTAAATGTTCTTGTGTATAATCTCCATTGTACAGTTCCTTTTGTAGTAGTGTAAGTAGTGCATCATAACTATAATACTCTATAGAGATTGTTTTATGCCTTAGAACCATCTCCTCAGGTTTATGATTATCAATTTATTATGTCGCTTTGATGACCTTTTACTTTCACATGTTGCAGCACCATTTGACATGATCGATCTTCTGTTTTGCTTGCTTGATTGTGAATGTTCCTCTGTCTTTTATGTATTTATTTTTTTACAGTATTTTCTTTTCTCCCTAGTGCAGTATATCTGATTTGTTGGCTTATTGACGTCAACAGTACACTTCAGGACTGTTCTTTTCCATAGTTGTATCTAGAATCTCTCTCTCACTTATCATTCTATCGTTACTTCTTGCCTACAGGTTTAATCTCCTGAACGGAACACTTCGGCAGGCAATTTGTCTCTACTGTGTTTCTTCTCGACTCTGCACAACACCCAGTCATTTCACTTCTGCACAACACCCTCTCAATTCACTTCTGCATAACACCCAGTCATTTCCCTTCTGCACAACACCCCAGTCATTTCACTTCTGCACAACACCCCAGTCATTTCACTTCTGCACAACACCCCAGTCATTTCACTTCTGCACAACACCCCAGTCATTTCACTTCTGCACAACACCCCAGTCATTTCACTTCTGCACAGCACCCAGTCAATTCCCTTTTGCACAATACCCAGTCATTTCACTTCTGCACAACACCCAGTCATTTCACTTCTTCACGTCGACCATTCTCTCTCCGCTCAGTTTTTATTTCCTTGGTAATTGTACTACACCTACACTGCCCTGTGCACCCCCCTGTTATTTTTGGCCTCGCGGAAGTTTAATCTTGTTCTTGGTTGAAATGTTTTTCACGCGGTTGTATTTGGCTGAGCTTGTCTGGCAGGTGAATTTAACTATGAAGACTGATTTTTTATTTATTTTACTTTTTCATTTGGTTATTTGTACACTTTACTAGATGTGTGAAGCCTTGTTGGTCAGGTAATGGCAACAAATACTTAACAGTAAGATTATCAATGTGATATGATTTTTTATATGAATTTCTTTTTAATCATGCTCTTGTGTGGTCTATGATTAGAGAGTTTTATGAAATGTTTTACTTCTTGCATCTTTCCAAGGAAACTGGATGGTGGTAAACAATGGTAAGAAATAATCTGATGTTTGCACCGTACATAGTTAGTGTTGAGCTTTTGCACCTTCAGTGGAGTGATAAAACACCTGTAATTGTGCCTCTCATATATTTGAAATTTTATATTAGTTTCTCTATTAGTGGTTAAGTAATATAGATTGGCTTGTTCCTTCCTTAGTGATGCCAAGTAACCTATCTGGGTATGCTTTAGAAAGGGCATATTATAACCTTGGAGATTTGTCACAACCCTGGAGATGAATTATAATCTTGGAGATTTTTTACAACCCTGGAGATTGATTACAACCCTAGAGAGATAAATTACAACAATGCAGATAAATTATAACCCCAGAGATTTAATACATCCTTGGAGATTTATTACAACTCTAGAGATATATTAGGATAGTTAAATAATGGTGATGAGTTTATGTTCTGCCATGTTGTGGATCACTGAAAATTCTCTTATGGGAAACACTTGCAAATTCTTAAGAACTGTATATTAACCAACAGTCATACTAGCAGGTGACTCACCCCAAGTTAATCCTTAAATCCCAGGTGATGCTCCTCAACATCCGCATTAGCCACATCCTTAATTTTTGCGGCGTAGTTTGAACGTCCACGTGGGATGAAGTGCTTTGTATAGGATATTTATTTACTTGGCAACTCAACTCGCACATAATCTTTGTCTCAAGACAAGTCGTCCAGTTATCCACCAGCTATCATGATGGATGCACGTCCTTTGACGTCTCGTGACCCGCCTCACTCCTCCACGCCCTCAACAGTAGTGCTATTCATCAAGAGTTGTTTGATTTGAATGGTATTGATATAGTATTGGGTGACGAAGACAGTGACGGGGAGGAAACTGACCCAGAGGATGTTGAGTATGTTGAGGCGGCCAGTGGTGAGGACAGTGATACAGACAGTGGCAGTCACTCCATCTCCCCACCCTGCCAGCCTCAGGGAGGTCGTGGTGGCCATGGACGTAGGAACCACATGCATGTGTGTGAAATATGATAGTGGAAAAATTAAACAAATGAGTGGGTGACTTAAGTAATGTCAAGAAAACTGACACTACTAACCTGCCTATCTATAACTTATGATAGATGCCTCGGTGTCAATAAGGATTTCTTTTTTATTATTAGAATCCTCAGTGTTTATTTATTGTACACTTTAAGTTGGTTTATAAATAAATTCTTCACATCTTCCATTATTCAGTTACATTGAATTCATCACTAGTGGCCAGAGTCTCCATCCATCCTTTTGAAACAACTCACATGGAATTCTCTCATAACCACAGTCTTCATTGACATCTAAATACTATACAGACCTTTAAAACTGTTGTAGCTGTAGGATTATGCATTCTTTAAGATTTGAGATATTGCTTTGTAGAGTTTCAGTGTCTTTCTTAACTTCTTTCCCCTCTGAGCTGAATATAATTAACTAATGAAGGGGTTAGATAATGCACCATATACAGTTACCTATGGAGCACCACAGAGAAACAGACGAGGGTTGTGGTGTTTGATGAGGTATCTTGTTGCGGCAGTGTATTTACCATAGCCACTGAAGATTACACGCTCAGTGATGTTATGACTTCATTCACCTACACGACCACCTAATGCTTAGTAATTATTAGTGTACTGTACAGTCATTAGATGTACAGAAATTTATCATATGTTATGAGGAAATCTGCAAAATACAATAAAATCTTTAAATTTATCTGATTTTACTTTTTTTTTTACAGTGCTGCTTAACATTCAGGTGTGGGTCACTCATACATATGGTGTAATACTCCGTTAAGTAATCCCTGAGTTCCTACTTCACAACTCACTGTCAGAAATAATTCATAAAACAACAACACCCTACTGTAACCCCCACAGCTTCCATTATACAGTATACAGTATTCTCATTATCTCATGTATTACAGTACATCTTATGATAATGCTAAGTAATTATGATACACATGTACTTTATTCAACCATTCATTCCTCACAATACCAATTACTGTATACTCCCATAACTTCCTCTTTAGATAATTCACTATTTTTTTTTAGAATTCTCTCTTTGCAGCTTTACAAAGAGCCAGTTCCCTCCGATATTTATTCCATTTAACAGTGTATATATTTTTTGTAAGTGTATAATCTACCTGCATCCTCTGTATAAAACCATTGCTTGTTTTTAGTTGGTGTTTCAAGAGAACTTTAATGATTAGTTTTTGTATTGCTGTAGTTATAGTGATGTGTTACAGTAGAAGTGCTTGAAGAACCTTACCGGTATCTCAAAAATCGATTGATGAGTTTTTGAAATTTTTAGAGATGAAGGACATTGGTAATTGAGATTTGCATGTGAGGTGATTAGTGGCATGATTGTTTTGTTTTTTATATAAGGATAGATTTTTCTTCTTTTATTTTTCATGTTATTTAAAGTACGGTTTTTCCAAAGCTGGTCCAGGATTTTTTTTTCTTTTTTTTTTTTTTTTTTTAGGATGGAAACTATTGATATCCAGACTATGCAAGTTTTGATTGCAGTTCTAATTCTCTCTCTCTCTGTCTCTCTCTTTATGGTGAAGCCAAATAATATTGAGGAATACAAACTTAATGTTTTTGACCCTAATAGCAATGATAACAAAAAACAAACAGGAATATACAGTGAGAAACATTCTTTTTTGTAACTCAGGGAAGAGAATTTAAAAACTTGTAAAAAAGAATGATGATTTCTCGGTTTGGGTTTATATGAAAAGAATTTTACGTTATCTATATTTTTTATAATTTTGACCTTTTAAAGTTTTATTCTTGACCACTGAGGTTATTCATACAATGTACTTGGAGAGTGTATGTCAAGATCAAGTACAGTATCTGTCATTGGTGAGAGTCCATGGGGTGACTGTCAGAACATCTATCAAATTGACAAGTGATTAACATAAAGGCACATTTTTTATTTGTCTGGAAATAATAGGATAAAATATGGTCAAAATGACATAATTTGGTATAAAAACTTTCTATAGCTTGTCTTGGTATAACATTTACAACTACACTTTTTTCAACTCCCATTTTTGTTCTAACTTAATAGTATTTAATAGTCAGTGTAAAAATAAACCCTTGACAAATACAGTGTAGTTTTATAACAAGAGAGTCATACTGTTCTGTGCAATGTTTTAAATATCGTCAAGGTAAGTATGTTTTCAGAGTAAAGTCAAGGCAAATAAAGCTCTCAAATAAAGAGATGACTAGAATTATCACAACGCATGGCTAGGGAAGATCACTAATCCCTAATTACTGTTATCTGTCGCAGGGCTGGTTTAACAACACGGAGCTTTACTACGGCACATACTTGAACAGGAGTTTTTATCTTGTGACGAACTTGTGGTACAACATCCCCGAGGCTTACTTCTTCGTTATTTTATTGGCTTATATCATCTACTTCATTGCAATCCGTCACAGGTTAGTCAGGGGTGCTATTGTCTTGTGGCCACTGTCAGGGAAAGATTTTCATGGTCACAGTGATTAGGAAAGATTTTGATGGCCACAGTGATTAGGTAATATTTTGATGACCACAGTGTTTAGGAAAGATCTTGATAGCCACAGTGATTCGGAAAGACGTAGCTTACACCCTCTACATTAACTATGGGAAACAGTGTACCAGATATGGATGGTTTGTGTGTCTAACAAATAATTCCTTTTTTGGGGGGTTGAGAAATATTCACTCATTATATATAGATACCTGTACAAAGAAGTAATTTTTTAATCTTCTTATTTTTTTCTTTCTCTGTCTCTCTGTCTGTCTCTCCCTCTAAACAAAAATATGACTTAAAGATCATCAGTGAATCGCTTGTCATTAATTGAGTTGTACCTCGGTAGGGTGAATGCGCTGTACAAGAATAATTACATCGACATCGAACATGATGTTTCGGCCACGTTTGTGAGGAAGGTATTCTCCTCTTGGGACTTCAGCATCACGGAGAGGAAAGCAGCCAAACTCAAGCACAGGAGTATCTATAATGAGCTGAAGGTAAGGTGAAAGTGAGTTGACTGATTGAGGCAGCATCACTCGAGACAAGGAAAGAGTAAACTATTTTCGAGTCTGGGTTAACTCCTTTGCTGTGGGGGGACACCACTTGTAGTATTTTATTTGGCCCAAATGTAACCCTGTACACAAGGGGTTAGTAGACTCTCTCCACCATCCACTTCATTATGGGGATGCTATTTTTTATATTTTTGGGGGCTAATGCTAGATGGTTTTAGTCAGCTCAGAGATGACCCCATACACAAGGAATTAAGAATCATCATTGTTGTGCAGATTTTAGAGAGCAACAACATTGCCACTTTTGTAAGGTAGTTTAGGTACAGTTCTTTGATATCCTGTTAAATTAATTTCTATTCAATTCAAATGGAATACATTTTCCTTTTTTTTTAAATGACACACATTTTTAGTTTGATTTATAGAACTGAGGTGTTTTGTACAGGAACTGTTGCAAGAGTTCCTGAACGAGGAGCTGGAGGAGGACTTTTGGAGCAAGGTGATTGGATGGTCCGTTAAATTCGTGTTTTGGGTCATCATTCTGACCTTGCTGGGTCTCCTGGGCTGGGCCACATATCTCATGCTTGACAGTGACATCAACAAGGATATAGTAAGTGATTCCATCGTTTCAGAATGATAAATTAAACAGGTATATTATAGTAAATTATTGTGGTACTGTTCCATACCATGTATTTGGTTAGGTTCAGTTAGTATTGAAATAAGTCTCATGGATATGTATTCTTCTCATGGTTCACAGTCCTAATTGGCCCTACTTCTCATGGGTCAAATTCCTAATGGATCCCAATTTTCTTGGGTCTTATTCCTCATGGGTCCCAGTTTTTATGGGTCTTAGTCCTAATGGGTCCCAGTTCTTGTGGGTCACAGCTCCAGTGGGGAGCTACTCTTCATGTGTTCCCAGGTACACCCACTAAAAAATTATTCGCCACCCTTGCGACGTGATACAATATGACACGTATTCCAAATAATTTTTTCGGGGGTGTACCTATCAAATGGAATGCAAGCTGTAGACTAGAGATCAGCTGAAACATTTTGTCATCTTTATATTTTATTAATTTTACTTTGATATACAGTATTGATAGACAGTAAAAGTATGAGAATATTTCATAGTCTTGTTCTTTTCTTTTAAGGGAAGTAGTGTACAGTGCTGATAATGTTCTTTTCTTTACAGGGAAATGGATTTAACTTACTAGTGTACCCTTTGATTGTGACGTGTATCATTATGTTCGTACCATCTGTATTTGGCCTCATAGTCAAATTTGAGGGTTACAAAATTCAACGCCACAGGATTTACGTCACTCTCATGCGGTGAGTCATTTGTGTGGAGCGTTTTTTTGTGTGTGTTTGTGTAATATTTCTACTTACTATATATATATGCATCAGGTCTTTCCTTCCACACCTTGTCCTTGCTATGCATCAATCACCATCCTCAACCATTTTTCCTCATTCTTGATATTTGTTAATCCACCTTCATGAAAGTTGGAGAACGATAGAGATAATGAACAAAGTAATATTCATCAGTCATCATAGTGGACATTGACTTAGTTTGTTGGTTGTTTATATATTTTACCCATGTTTTGTCTCAGGACCATTCTGCTCGAACTGACAGTGCTGGGTGTGCTGGTGGGATTCTGGTTTATGCAAGCAACGGACCCTGTACCTTCTACCACAGAAACTCCTGTCATAACAGATGATGATCAGTATGATGATGATGATGATGATGATGATAGTGGTGAGTTCATAAGCGAAAAACTGAGAAGAGCTGCAGGACCTGAGGTGAGATTGTGAGAGTTTGACTAAATGTAGTTATGGCAGTATTGAGCAGTACAGGAAGAGACTTGTGTTTAGTAATATTCATGTGTGAGGATTACAGTAAATGAAGAGAGAAAGTCTGGCTATGCTATTACTTCTCACCATCATCCTGCTATAGAGTTGGGAGGGTTTGTGAGTTGACAGAAACACACATGAAGATCAGAGAGCTACACTTTAGTTATAATCCATCCATGAAGTTAAATGGTACCTACAGACACCACCAACACTGCTATCTTGTCATACTTCATTAATCCTTAGACAGTGAGGAATTCTTAGCCACTGATTAAGGGTTAAATTCAATGCCCTTGTTGTAAAAGAACTTTGTCGCCTACACTCACATATAAAGAAATAGTAGAATTTACTGTAGGTTACTCTTTTTTTCCATTGAATTGTAGTACAGTATAAAGCATTTTGAAAATAAGAGATAAAGGAAAATATTATGGCCAATCTTTCTCACTCTGTAGAACCATCATAATTTTAACTTATATCTTTGAATTGAAGTCGATTTTCTACAGTGAAAGCAGATATCAAGGCTGGTATACATATTACATCACAGGGTATAAACAAATATTAAACTTTTGCTAATATAGTTATAATTTGATTCTGCTATCTATTAATTAATTTACGTGGCAGAAAACAAGTGATCGTGAAATTTTTTTGCTCCATTCTCAATTAAACGTCATTGGTTAGCAACGTTAACCTCACAAGATGGGGGCATTTGCTAGTCAATCTTTTTGTTCGGGATTTTAATTTTACAATAACAAGATCTTGACTGTTCCTGATGTCTTATGACCTATTTTTATCATTTATGATATATAGTTAAGATAGAGGATCTTTTATTTAAGGTAGTATCTCCAAAACCATATCCTGTTAGTTAGTTTGGGCTGTGCTGGGCTAGGCTGGATTTACTCACTTGATTGAATTGGATTGCAGAAAAATGACGACTGTTGGGAGACGTCTTTGGGGCAGGAATTTTACAGGCTGTTAATCATCGACTTCCTCATTGCCCTCGTGATGCACCTCTTCACTCTGATGTTCTTTGTGGCAACCTGCAAGAATACTACGTAATGTATTCATTCCACTTCCTTGTATGATCCTAAGATAATGTTCATATGGTTTTATTCACAACTCAGATTGCTAGATTTATTTTCCTAATACCTGGTAAGTTATTATAGTTGTTATGAATGTATAATTGGTGTGAATGTATTAGTATGTTCCTGTGGTGTATTAGAGGACTGATCAAAGTACTCAAGTTTTTATGAATTTAAAACTCATTTTATAGCAAGCTTACTGTAAATTGTCTTTCCATCAGAATTCATGGTATCCAAATTATTACAGGAAGGGAAAGGTCCATCGGTTTCTTCTGGAGTTTGACATCAGTCGTAATACACTCCACCTCATATACAACCAGACACTGCTGTGGGCCGGGCTCTTCTTCTGCCCTCTTTCACCCCTCATTGTCCTACTCAAGATCACCATCATGTTTTATATACAAAAGGTTAGTGGTTCATAGTCCCATATGACTGGTTGTTTTACTGTATATGTATTTGTAATTTGTGACATGTGAAGAATATCACTAATACTTTACAAATAAAATTTATCTATTTCTCCAGGAGCATTTGACTCATGTTCTTTAGTGCAAAAACATAATTCACACATCCTCTCTTTTCTGAAAGTGATCTACCCTACTTTTATGACAGATAGATATTACTGTAGTTTGAAAATATATTAGTCATCCCCATAGAGGTAAACTCCATACAAAAATAAAGCATTATAGAGAAGATAGGAAAGATGATTACTTTTCACTTAATTATTTTTTCAACACCTCATTGATTTCATACTGTATTGCACTAACCGTTATTGTCTTTATCAGAACTCTAGCACTTGTGTACAGTACCTTAAATGGTGTGAGATATCTTGCCCTCTACTCCACAGATCTTCTTTCATTTTCCAGTTCAGTGTTTTGAAGGTTTTACGACCTGATGAGCGGCCGTGGCGAGCAGCACAAACTGAGACAGTCTTCTTCGCTCTCACACTGGTCTCCCTCGTCTTGGCTGTTATGGGTTATGGCTTTATCCTTTTCCGGTAAGAGTCAATAATTTGGAACAGAGGACTTGAGTGAAATTTAGTGTTTAGAATGCTGTGTGGTTTTATATTTATAGTAGAGTGACAGCTGACAGTACTGTACCAGAATGAAAGATTATAAACAAATGTATTGAGCACTCCCCCCTCTCTGACCTTCATCCAAATATTCCCCTGCAAAAATTTAAGGAAATAATTATAAAATTTCTCATGTTACATAGAAAATTATTACAATTCAGATATAACGAGTATAATGGTAAATGATTTTAAGTTTGTGATGAGAGAATCTTATGAACAAACTTAGGAGGAAAGCATATACGTATCTAAATTATATTTGTGCGTGTATCCTTGGTGGGGCACACAACCGCCTACACTACACATGGAGGTGTAGAAGTGAGCGGGGCACCAAAGTTATTGGTGTTTCTCGAGGAAGCTACTCATCCCACCTCATCTCGTTGTGGCTGACACATGCATTAAACACACGCGGTCACGGGGGGGTTTGACAAATTGATCTAAAGCTCGATAAATGTACGTGTACCTCGGGTGGGTTGTAGTGTTGTTGATGTTGGTGCAATTGATACAACATTAGATTAAAATACACGAACTCTATGGAAACACCAGGAAGAGTGAGTGAATGTAAACAAGAGTGAAGGGAATCTAGGGAGAGGTTGTAGTGGACTTTACTTTGGACAAATTGTATTAAAGTGGGAACTGGTGTGAAAATATAAATAGATTGGGAATTTTTGTTTTTTTCATTAGTATTTAGTATGTATGTTGATATTTATTTCATTTATATTTCATTACCTCTTTTATTTTGTATTTCAGAGGCAACACCTCATCTTGTGGCCCTTTTCAAAATCATGAGCCACATTACATAGATTTTCTGTGGGACATAACACAGAGTAATGAACAAATCATCCTGGTGATAATCTCCTGGATTCTGAAGCCTGGGGTTGTGGCAGGAATTCTTGGCATCCTTCTGTAAGTGTTGGGTTGATAGGTTTTCCCAAATGTTTCTTGTCACTGTAGTCACTATACCTGATAAAGTGATGGTAACTAACCAGTAAATGAAGACATACAGTTATTATTTATGCCTTTATATTGAGGAGAAACATCTTAACTCTTACTGTCATGGTTAGAGATGTGTTGACTGCCTTTTATAACCTTATGTACAGTCGCCTCCAGGTGTGATGTACCCCCCTTCTGTGCCTCCCATGTGGCACTACTCCTGTGGCTAGGAAACTGATTGATAGGACTGTTTCCTAGTACAGATATTGTACTTGTGTTTGCCATTATTTGTATACAGTGTATGTATTAATATTCAAAAGAATAATCTTAGCTGCATCATGTCTTTTAGAAAATCAGTTTTCATTAGCTGACTACATGAGAGAGTGAACTCTTTTACCAATCTATGCTGATGCAGCTGTAGGTGAATTTTTGGCCACACTTGTTCAGTAAAAACAATAATAGTATGCATACAGATAGTGACCAACAAATCAACTGTCACTTTGGAGCCAGCCAGGCAGTCTTTTATCTTCTACTGTGTCGAGATTTCAAGATAAACAAATACAAAGTTGTGAAGTTTTTGCAAAATTTCCCAGAATAAATGAAAAAAAAACGAATCAAATTATATCTAAAAGCTCCAGAGTTAAGGATTATTCAAGCCATACTTTGTGTCTTCCCACAGAATCCTTGTTTACTGTGCCAAGTCCATGGCCGAGGGACGAGCAGAGATGATCAAGGTATTGCGTCGACAGTTGGAGTTAGAGGTGCGGGACAGAGCCTTCCTGCTGCAGCTCACCGAAAAATATAAACGAGGTGTGACTTGTGTGTAGTGCCAAGTTAAACAAAGTGTCACATGGTTGTTCTGTAATTGTGTGTATTGTCAGACACTACCATATGTGCGGAGGGTTTTATTTTAATTCTGGGGGTTACACTTGGAGGGAAATAATATATTCAGTAAAAAATATAACCCAAAGAGTGTAGGGACAATAAGATTTCATGCAGGTCAGGCAGTGGCCAGCTTTTTTGCATTTGTGAAATATTGAAGTCCATGCTATTAATGTTTTTTGGGGGTAAATTTGAATAAGGCAAACTAGATGATAAGTGCAACGTCTCTCTTAATTGGAAGTTGTAAGTAGTTATGCCAGAACCATGATTGGTTTTTAGCCATATTTGTACTAATGCATGTGAAGCTTATCATCTGACCAGGGATACAGTCTCAAAAAAAGTCCCCTGTCCCTTCCATGAACCCTGAAGCTCATGAACCTTTGAATCTGAGACACTACACATTGTTGAGTCCCATACATGGTGCACTTTGCGATGTCTCATTCACAGGGTTCATGGATGGGACGGAATACTGACTAATTTTTTTTTGTGGCTGTGCATAGATGATGAATCCTGGCATATCCAATAACAAGGCATTATACCATTAGCATAAGGAGTATTGCTACCTCTTGTAAATGAACCATATGTTGATTTATTTTATCTGATGAGTGTAATATGTCATCAGGAGAACACAAGGTTGCTAGTCCAGCCCAAGTGAGAGCTGCATCTCCACCGCCTTCAACATCTGTAGGACCACATGAACTTACACAGCGAGCATCATTCGTGTTTTCAGACAACAAAGGTGAGAATTTACTTCTGTTTGTAGCCATATTATATACTGTATTCATAAACCACAGTTGTTGGTCTTGGTTTTTGAGATGAATGAGAAATTTAGTTTTTCTTCTCTTCCAGAAGATGTACACTAACCAATTCCATCTTGTTTAGTTCCATGATATTCAGTGATAAATCTGGGTTCATTACATTTTTATTACAATGATCATCCAGGAAGGAGGATACGTTTGTTCTTGGAGATATCAGTGGTAGATGGGGTGTTACCTTGAGCAGTTGTCAGCACTCAGAACATATCTAGTTGTTACTATTGTTTTGTAGCATAATCTGACAGTAAACATATGAATTTATCTCAGTCTGTTTAAATCCAAGGTCTTAATGAGTTTAAGCTTTAGGGTGACCACTTGTACATATACGGGTATGGACGGTACTGTAGTGTCTATCAGTGTGCCACGTCTGAGTTGAACACTGAAGTTGTGCTTTAACAATGTAATATAAATATAGATGTTTATATAGTTAACATTTGTATGTGAGAAGATGCTTTAAGGGGTCATTTCTCTTACAAGCTGCATTCTCTGAAGGAGGCTCTGATGTTGGAGCTTCCACATCAAAACCAAAGTTTTATATAGGACCAGGTTAGTCTATGTAAGTAATAGTGCCCTTTCAGACTGGTCAATAGATTTTCAACTACTGTATTAATGTTATATACAAAAATTTAATATCTTGTTAGTTTTCAAGGGTAGGATTTTTAAAAACTAAGTACAGGAGGGGTGTTCTGCACCCACCCACCGTCCTCTTGCCCTCTATTAAACTGTTGGATAGACTAACAGTATATTGAATATGTTTGTAACAAAAGAGTTTTACCTATTCATAGAGAAACTTATAGATTGTTAATGTGAAAAGGCTCTGTCCTCATCCAGATGTTCTAACTTTACCCACCTGTTTAAAATAAATTGATGTATTGTTTTATGACATATTTACAAATTAATGGATAAACCTAATATTTATAGAAGCAGCATATAATCTTCAAGTACATAAGTTGAGTTTCTTATGTGAAAATATCAATACTGAATACAGTACATGTGTATGGTAAGGGATGTGGATTGCAAGGTAAAAAAAATCATATCGGACATCAAAATATCTTGCAGTAATGTAATGCAGTACTGTACCTGATAATGGATGGTAAACCATAGGTAAGGTAAATTAGAATTATCCTAAGGCCATGTACTGTATGCTTTCACTTTATATTATTGTTTTCTGTGCTGTATGCTTTTGTTCCATCTATGAGAGGGAAGTTTACTTTGATACTATTATCCCTATCATGTTGTCATAAACATGTAAAATACTGTAATTTGTACTGTAGTACCAAAACAATGCTATCTTTTATGTCATACAAAACCTTATATCTGTCATCATCAGGTGTGAGGGTAAGTGATTCACACTCCTATTTTCTGACTCTAGTTTTATGTCTTCCTCAGTACACCCGGCAGACTCAGCCCCACGACCCAGATACTTCTCAGATTATTCAGGTAAGTCTTCAGGTGATCACAAAGTGCACCTAATTCTGAATCATGAGGAAGCTCTTGTACATAAGATTGCTTGGTTTTAAGGAGGAAAAAAGTAGTGAAACTCTCAGTAGATACAGTAATATTATCTTTGGAGTAGACAGTTTTTACTGGATTTTAGACCATAAATTGAATCATACCTCCATATTTTAAAGGTAGTTATTTCTAACCCCTGATTATTTAAAATGGACGGAAATTTATGTTGTACTGTGCAATTAAACAGTTCTGTATACGTATAACACTAACCCCTGCCTGGTTATGGTACAAGTATTATTATTTTTATTTATTTAACTCTACAGAATCATTTGGTTGAATTTTTTTTAAGTGATAGTGGTGAAGTTTTTCTCATAGTGTCGTTATTACTGCTGGCCTATTTACATTGTATAGATTGTAAGAACTTATATTGCTGGGTTAGTGGTATAGCATGTTAGCCAATAATTATATACCTGTATGCATGACTTCATTATTAAACATTAATTGCCTGCATGAACACTTAAATAAAAGATAGACATGTGCAGTTAAATACCGTAGCTGATACTTAATGTCATCTCCCTTATTATGTAGAATAAGCGGTGTAGACGTTTGTAAAGATTTAATAATTCCAAGTTATGTGTTTAATGTTTGTGGAGGAGGGATGGCGTGTGGAGCTCAAGAAAGACACTGAATTAAGTTTAGAGACAAAAATTATGTTTTATTTAATTTTTTTATTGTGTAGTTGATCAGATGGTAAATAAAAAATATGAAGGTCTTGATGTAAGGAATAATTGGATGTTGGAGGGAATGAGTAAAAGCATATTCATGTGTAGATATTTTAACCCTTTGACACTCCGCTCACCAGATATAAATCATCTGGGATTATCAAAAGTGGCGTCACCCTCGGTATGGGGACGCCACTTTTGATAACACCAGATGATTTTATCCATCACAAAGGGGATCCTGTACCCATGTTGTTAGATATAGATTCAGGAATCAATGGGAAGATGGAGTGAAAAGAGCAGTTAATGAATGTTTAAGTGAGCACAGATATCTGGGTGAGTGGAGTGTCAAAGTAGCCAGTTTAGGGTAGAAGATGACATTAAAAAATCAACATGTAAATATTAGTGTAGTGCTTAATGTGTGAACTTGGGAGTGCATTGTTTCAAATCTTTGCTTATTTTGATGCAGATTCACACAGCTTGGATCGCTATTCATCGTAGTTCTGAACAAGTATTAAATAAATAGGTAAGTCAGTATGGAGATAATAACTATCATCATATTTAATTATATTTATGTCTTTTCATTTGATGTTAATGACTATCAGATTTTCTGTTCATTATTGGTACTTGTATGACTCTCACTTTAACTACAGCTTAAGATTTGTATTTATAATGTAATGAATTCAATTTTATGTATGGTGTGGTTAATTTTATGACTTTCATTTCCAGAGGAATCAAACATATAGGAATTGTCCAGACATTTTGAAGATGAAAGCTGTCACCTCTATCTTTGTTTATGTAACATGACAGCTTCATTATATGGGTAAGTCAGGAAGCTGTAGAAACTTAAAAAAATAACCCCTGCAAACTGGTCTTATACCAAAGTTACCTCTTATATAATGTGGTTTACAGGGGATGTGATAAAGCTAATAATTTCCGCTTAGGCAGAAACACGTGATATTTGAAAGTACAGAATCTTGTACGTCCAGGTATTGTTTCCTTTAAGGCTTTCACCTACCCAATGTTGAGCTGTTTACGCTGTTTTGTTTGTCAGCTTACATGTTCGAGCTGTGATAAAACAACTACAGTATTCCTCATCACATGCCAGGCCTTTAACTAAGACTCGTCATCCTAAGCGTCCTTCGTGGTTCTCTTACATCTCTGGTCAGTGTTGGTCATAGTCATCCTGTGTTCTAGTGGGAAAAGTCTTGTAAGTGGTGAAGAAAGTATACATTGAAATAATTATGATACATTATTAATGACTTTACAATTATTAGTTATTGATAAGACTGTAATTTATGTGAAATATATATCGTTGTATTTTAGATTTGTAGTTATTGTTGATTGTTTGTAACTACTGTATTAAGTAACAAAGTGATTATGTTCCATGTAGACTGATGGATGTGGTAAAATGGTGTTATACTCCAGTTAGGAAATATTATATGAAATATATGCTTTAATAATTTTTCTTATTGATCAGAAATATTGTTTGTACTTGTTACATTTGAGAATTAATAATTTGTTATTAAAAATATATATATATATATATATATATATATATATATATATATATATATATATATATATATATATATATATATATTATAATCTTGCAGTAATGTTTACACAATCATGCATATGTGCACAGACTGATGTATGTGTGTATTTACAGCACAGGTGTACAGACAAACAGGGAATACATTAAGAAAAAACACATAATTATGTGATAAAAAGTACAGTATTTGTCCAGGAGTAACAAAAAAACAAGATAGTCAAGTAAAGAATGAGAAATAAGTTTATTACTTCATTCTTAACTGTAAGCAAATAACAGATACAGTACATTGACTTCACTCAAGTTAGCATTGACTTCTGATGAACACTTCAGGTTAGATAAGCTCACAGTTGATTCTTGTTTTCTATCCTTTTGATAAATCTTTTTGAAGTGCTTTCACTACCTCTCTTCCTTGAGCTCATGGCAGGCTTTTACAAAGGCAGACAATAAATTAACATGCCATGTATGTGTGTGGAGGGGGGATATATGGCATGGTTTGGGTAATGAAATAAGCTATGGCCAGTACTGTACAGAAAGCAGGAAATTTTTTGACACTTGCATCATGATCCCCATCTTGCTCAGCACATTGTATCTTAAAGGTGCTAAACAACTACACCACACCAGCTGTCACTTGAGGTTAGGCACTTACTAATGAAAGCCTTTGTTAACACCAAAGAGTAAGACAAAAGGGATGGGATTACAGTAGTGGCTGTCTTGACAGGTTCTTTACTGCCTGAGTCTTTATGTGTGTGATCCATACATGAAGGTGAGATTGGTTATAGGGTTATGTTTACTGTATATAAATAGGGGCAAAGGCTTACCGAAGGGGGGGGGGGAGCAATTACCCCTCCTTGAGCTAATAAATTCTAAGTAAACCATTTTTAACAATAAAAAAGAAAAAATAACTAAATAAATAAATATAAATAATAGCATTACTAACAACATCAACAACAGTAAAATTATAAGAGAAAAATGTTAATATCTCAAATTTCAACACTATTGTACCTCGGTATGTTTATTTAAAAAATCCCCCCCCCCCCCACCCGCACCCCAGCAAAGTTCTAGGTATGTCACTGGATACAGGTGTTGACCATTAAACAATGAATCTATTTGCAATCGATCACTTTTACAATACTGAAAAATTAACACCATTTACCACTGTGCAATGGCTTTTCCTGCATTGTCAGTGCTATGAAAAAGTGATGTGCAATAACTTGGAATCATCCAAGATATGATAACTCAATCTTGAAATGGCATAACACATGCTGCGTGGGAGGCTCTGTCTGTCCCAGGTGACTGCCAGGCTAAGCAGTTGAAATGTGTTCCTTTGCTCAGAGGATGGTTTGTGTGTGGAAGATGCTATTCTTTGTTCATAGAAATAATGTATACTGTACCTGTACTGTACCAGTAAACAGGAGGAATAAATAAAAAAGAAAAATACTTCGTTGTCATTTGGCAGTCTTGTCACCACACACGAGACAGCGAGCCAAGACAACTCATGCCGCTCCCCCCCCCCCCTTCCCATTCTCCCTGTGTGTGCTGTAACTGAGTAAAAAAAGTAAAACAGAAGAAAATTACATATACTGTATCTACCTGACATTATGAATTGAAAAATAACAATAATGCAGCTCACAGATTGGCATGGTAGGGGGAGGCTGAGATCCTTGATGCTGCACCCACTCCTGCTCCCCCCCCCCCCCCCCCTTCCCCTCCCACGGTCCACACACTTAACTTCTGCACACATAACAAATGCTTATTCTCTTTATGTTTTTGACCTTATAATATATATTAATTTTTTTGTCCATATTTGAGTATGATCGATCACCTTAAGTTGGCTTTTCGAAGTCCATAACCCCATTGTATAACGGTCAACACCTGTGTACATTATTTTAAAGATTTTAAGGCATTAGATATACTTATTTAATAGATTTTTAATAATAACTTTAATATGTATTAACCCATTGAGTGGTAGGGGGTTTCTCTTGGCTGAATAAAATCATCTTGCATTAACCAGAATAAAATATAGAGGTGTGACACTACTCCTTAAGGGGTTAATATATACTGTATACAAATGCAAGGTCTTAGAGAAATCTGATACTGTATGATGAATTTTCTTTGAACATTTCTTCACAAAACAAATTGCAATAACATTTATACTACTCATACAATAAGCAGTATTTTTAATGTCATAAGTAATAAAAATAGTTGATCTCGTTTTCTGGAAAGACAGTTATGTTTTCATATGCTTACATCTTCATATTTGATATGGTTAAGTTTATTGCTGTAGTTTACATAAGATGATCTTCTTAAACAACACTATATTAAATAAAAGACAATATGGGGCCAGTTAAGCTATTAAGGTCAGTTATAATACCTAAGCAATACACAAGTATTAAACTCTGCTTCCAGTTCAGAATAATCACACTTAAGTGTTATCTTGAACTGGACACGGGTCCTGTGCACTGCCCATTTTAATTAAGTGTTCATGTGTAAATGGTGTGAATGGATTTTTTTTCACTTCATCACTATTAAACTGTTAGACTGTATGTTACATATATATTTATAATTACAATATTTGATTTTTTTGATACATTATATTTTTACCTTACTTTTAACCCAAACAATATATGATTCACTTACATTGATGTTGATATAAATCTCTGTGCTTTCAACTGTATAGTATTCTTCCACCACTGAGTTATGTAGGTAGTTTATCCTCTATTATATAAGTATTGCTGTTTAGTTCTTAAGTATTTCATATCTTCAAATTAAAGAATAACTATTAGCCGGCATTAGGGTCATTAAGATACTGTACAGTACATACTGTAAGTCTGTAACCTTTCTTCATAATAGTTGCTCTTTTGTTCCCTGCTCACTTTAGGTTATTGTAGGTCAGTTGAGAAAGTTTGTTGAAAAGTTCTTACTGAATATTTTACCCTTAACCTCTCTGATGCAGACATTATAGATCTTTTGTTAACACTTAAACGGCAGCTAAGAATTCCTTACCCTCCCCATCCCCATATGCACAAAGATGAAACTTGAAACTTCCATAGATGGCCACCGTCCTTACAGCAAACTTCCACTGATGATGGCTGCCCTTTAATGGTTACAACAAAGACTAAGAAAAATATTACATTTTGTTAATGAGTATAGTTTATACATATCCTTGCAATATCCTATTTTATTTTAACAAATTTATGTATTTCTACTGTATGTAAGGGATGGTTTTATCAATCATTTCTATTCTTGTAACTACAGTATTGTATATTGTATAATCTTCATTATAACCTTACTAAGGCAAACACATTAGGTCTGGATGATGACAGTGGAAGTAAATTATTCATAATTAATTCATGTACAGTAGATCATGTTAAGGTCTTCATGAATGTAGACACCAAGCATTGTACAATTCTTCCAGCAGTTAATCAATATATACTGTACACATACCTCACTTAAAGAGTATTATTGTTTTTATATAAATTTGGGATTTATTTTCAGGTTTACATTGTTGCTGAGTTCAGATTATATATTAGATTTAGCTGTCAGATCTCCATGGTTAGGATTTTCTCTGTTGATGAGATTGCTCTTGGCACCAAATATCCTTACAGTCATGTTTAACTTATACTCTACATGTTATTTGGCTAGTGAGTCTTGTAGAATTCACTGTTGTTTTTTTTTGTCTCTTTACTCATGTGTTTTGCCAACTCTCAGATATGAAGATCTGATTGTTTGGTAAGGTTGATGTATTGTTATTATTTACTTGATATATTAATACATCAATTAGAAATAGTAATATCTGAACATAGGAACAAACAAAAATTATGTAAAATGAGAAATAAATGCATTGTTTTTTCTAAAGTAGCATTGGGAAGTGTTCAACCACCAAGAAGGCTGATATAACATACAATATTTTGCCAAATTTGAGGTCAGTAATCACAAATATTTTATGAACAATTAAGGACAAGTACTATGGAACATAAACACTAATACCTGGTACAATTAGATACTGTATTTGTATATCATTACTTCGCTGGTGAGTTCCAATGATGGTAAAATTTGCAGAAAAATAATCATCCCACATGACCCTTGTTACATAGTGCACATGATAGTTCCCTCCATTATCCTTTCATGATTACTTTTGGCAATATTAAGAACAATTTGACATGATCCATATTATATTATGCACATCTACTGTCTCACCTAAATGTTTGTGTCAGGTTTTATAATCTTGGGGAAACCTGTAGGAGTTGGTTTTTATAAAGGAACATCTCGGTGTTGGACAGGGTGAACAGACAGATTGAGACTGGATTAACACTGCTACTGGTGTGTGACCCCCTGTCCTATACAGTAGTGGGGTTATAAAAATTAAGGTTAGTGACCCAGAAAACCCCTGATATTCATATAAAATACAAAATAAAACTATATTTTATTGAAGTTGTGAAGGAAAGAGACACAAACTGATAAATTCAGGCTCACTGTAATTACAGTACAGTACAAGTATTCTTTTTCATTTACAAATACTGTAGTTTATGTTCTTTCACTTTTGAGATGTAATCCAAACTTCCATTAATCTCTTCCAACTGTTTTCTCGGGTTGACTATTGATGTCTTTATATGGAGATCCTTCTTGCATTTAAAACAATGAATTAATCTGAAAGAAATATTTATAATCACTGCTGTTGTGGACTATCTGTATATTTTAATTGCCTATGGAAGAATAAAACTTAAATTTATTATTACGAAAGAAATTAGTTACATTCTCTATATTGTTATTGAAAATAAAAATGTAGTTACTGTTCATGAGAATGAATAGATTTTTGTAGATGATAAATATGAAGATAAGGGAATTAAGTAATTTAAATGTACTGAGGGAGATAAGGGAAATAAGTAATAATGTATCAGGAAAGAATAGGCACCTTAGTCAGAGGACGCATTTGAACTAAAAACATAACCCCTTACACGCCAACAGCAGCTCTCTTTGTTCTTGTATGTGTCTGACAGTTATATACACAAGGAATTAGGTCAGAGACTGAACTGTACAGAGACCCGAGATTGTTGGAATCTCTTCCTTATGGTAGCCCAGTGCATTTAAATTTACACTGCTTCCGTCAGTGAGTGGCATCACCTAATCTACAGTACTTTAAATTTGAGTGTTTTAAATTTATATTATCACTAACGTTAATATATAAAATATTTAACTTGATAAGAAATATATGCTTTTACAATCACTTATATTTAGCATTACGTTTACCCCAAATACTGTATATACCGGTGTGTCCACGAGATACGAATGGGTCGGGCAGAGAGAGAAAATGGATGGTACTTCTCGCCAGAGAAAACTAGCCTCTCTAGGGGTAACCTATTAGTTTCACGTGTTATGGCCGGTGGAGCATAAAATGAATAATTGTTATTGTCAATAACACGTCAAAAATATTTCAGGCATGAAATTCGCACACTGAAAGGTATATAAAAATATTTATACACCTATGGAATAAAATTATGTAAATAAATATAGTACACAATGCTACCCATGGATATTATACAATTCAAGCTGCAAACATTGAAAAAAAAAAACTCAGATAAACATACATATTAAATAAATGCACAGATATACAGGTAAAGTACAAAATTTAGGGTTACATACATAACAAAATAAAATTGGCACAATACATTCACTGAAATTTGATTTCTCACATCAAGGAAGTTTTCACTAAAGCGATTGACCAAATGCTTCCTGGATACCCCGAGATCCAACATAGACTTCTCATGCTAAGAAAGGATGAATGGACCCCATCGAGTCGGTGGCAGATTTGTTCGACCTATCTACGAAAGGTATGGGTCACCCTCACGAGAAGAAACGGTCCTTATGGGGCTCAAATCTAGCTGCGGACTGGTCAGTTCCTTTTAAGCGGTATCGGCGCCTCTTTTACATACATGCCCGGTCCTAATGAAAAACAGGCAACAATCCTAGCTAGGACTTGACACAAAAACTTGAGAAATCACACATGGTATCTTTACTTCATCTAGTAACATACCCATCAGATGGTCACAACTTTGTGCCGATCCACCCTCCAATTTCTATGTCCTTCCCTCACTTAGACAAACCCTTCACAACTCGCATAATTCACATCTCACCAGGGCAAACACACTCAACAACTCACAGGTACAAACAGCACACTCACTTTCCATCAATTCATATCTCTAAATTACAAATACGCAAAAACACAGCAATTCACCATTGCACATCAACAACCAAGACATTACACTTTCAAAAGTCTCCAACTTTTTAAAGATTTCTCTGCGACACTGAAGTCCCTGTCTCTCCCTGCTCTCTTGTTACTCTACTTCACCCTCCTGGGCCTGGATGCACTAAGATTGATAAAGTCACGCAAGTCTCTACTGGCGCTCTTAACTCTCTGCTAGCTCATTTAAGTCATCTACCTTAGCTCGGTCTCTTTACCAACGAAAGAACTGGTGGTGAGTGAGACCTTGGTGTCATCCTTCGAATGAACGTCTCCACTCACATATTTCTTAACTCTATACATCCACTCATCGGACATGGTTCTGAGCGATGAGGCATGAATTTATAAAATTTTAATGTATTGCTGACATATATAAAACCTGACAAAAGAATTGGTAGTGATGAAATAAACCGAGTATTGATCGAGCATGGCTGCGGTACCACGCATGCGCCGACCCACACATGTAAACACACTCAGCTGATACACAGCCTGTGACCGCCCGACACCTGCAGCCAGACATCTGTGTGAATTGTGGCATCTGCATACAGCTAAAAGAGCGAGGGAAGGGGCTACTCGGGGCCTAACAACACGCCATCCAACGCAAGAAAAAGAAACCTCCGGATTGTGCCGTAGTGTAGATCGACCTACTGCAGTTGTTTATTCACAAGTATTAGTAACTGATACTGCATCAAAGCAGTCTTATGGAGATTTTGTTTCTAGGTATCCCAGTGTAAAAAACAACAGAAAATACTACCAACTGCTACAAATAACAATATTTACAAAGTGATTTAAATAAAGATCAGAGGAAATCTAACTGAAGGAGTTATCGTTCACCAGCTAACTAGTTGGTGTTTAAAACAGAAACAAAGGCATAATACTCTTGCAGTCGACGACTGCAAGTTTTTTTGTTCCCAGAAGTCGCCACGCTGAAGATCGAGGTGGAAGCCGAGGTCAGAATGCGCCAGCAGAATGTGCGGACTTTATCGCTGGTGGTATGTACTTTCACGTACCTCCTGATAGGTGCTGCGGTGTTCGACGCTCTGGAGTCTGACACAGAGACCGAGAGACTGAGGATCATTGAAAGTTAGTTTATACATCAATTTCCAGCTGATTTTTATTTGTGCATAGGTTCTGGCTGATTATATGTCGTGTACACATAAGTTGTGGTTGATTTTAAGTTAGTGATGCTTTATTTGCAGCCTGGGAAATTACTAGTAGTTAGCTTTAGTGCTGTAGAGGAGTAGAAAAAATACAAGCCTAATTCTGGACTGCGAACAGTTAAACAAAAGCTTAGACCAAGTATTACGGCTAACTCAAAATAAAACAAAAGCCTCTTAAGATTTTTTGTGGTGGAATTTTTTTTTTTTTTTAAGCCTAGAGTGTGTTGACTAAAAGACTGGAAGTTCCTCGGTGCTTTAAAATGTTGTGTGACAATAGCCTGTCTACAACATGATGCTTGTTATCTGCAAAATAAAGTTAGTTTTATATAGCATGCACAACCACCCTTTATAAATGTTTGCTTGCCATGTTGTTTTATGCATGTTTCACCCCCCACCACCTAGCATGGCTTCACCTAGCCTACACATTTCCCGTAAACGCTCATGAATGCTGTTGCTTTACCACCGAGAATTACAAACCCCCCGTTTAAAGCATTATTTCAGGCGTTCAAAGTTGGCACGATGATGTGTGTATGTGTGTGTTATTTGTGTATGTGTTTGTATGTGTGTTTTGGTATGTGTGTGCAATAATAATGATGATGTGTTTGTGTATGTGTGTTTGTTTATGTGTGCATGTGTTTGTGTAATAATAATAATAATTAACGGTTTATTGAAAGAGCTTGGCAGCCAGAAGGCTGACAATATACAGTTACATAATTGGGGAATGGGTTTCGAATTACAAATAATATACAAATAACATAAGTGATATAAATAAGATATAAAATAACTAGATGGGGAAAAGCTCAAACTACAGGGCATTTCAACATAGTGACAGTGCAAGAAGTAGTATTTACTGGGAGTGAATACACTGGTTTATTACAAGTTATTGATAATTTTTACAATGGTTGGGACTGGGCTGTTCTTATAGCGATCAGTTCGTGCACGTATAGGCTGGATGCGGTTGTGGTGTCGAACAGGTGGTAGTAGGAGCCGGTGTCGAGGATGGTGCAGAAGCTTCTTACCAAATTTGCAGATGAGGTCGTGGTGATGGTCAGTGAGAGTCGAAAGGGTCAGTGTGTTGAGCGCTTCTTGATATGTGGAGTAGGAAGGGAGAGAATAATCTTGCATGCCCTCTTTTGCACTTTTTCTAGGTGTTTACGTTGTGTGGCATTTAGGGAGGAAGACCAGGTAGGGGAGGCATAGGTGAGCTTGGGAAGTATGAATGTTGAGTAAACACTGAGGAGCTCGGGTGCAGGAACTCCGAGGGACTTGAATAGGCGGAGGAGGTGGAGACGGAACTGGAGGATTTGACAACTTCACTGACGTGTGGTTTCCAATTTAGTTTGTTGTCTATGGCGACGCCGAGGAGCTTCGTGGAATCTACAACCTGGAGTGTATTGGGACCTAAATTAATGGAAGGGGGTGGGACAATGTCGGAGGAGAGGTTGATGTGCATAACCATGGTCTTGGTATGGTTGATGGTGACGTGGTATATGTTTGTGTGTGTGTTTGTTTGTTTGTGTCCAAAAATCATTCTCATGCCTGCTTTAAAGCCTTGAACTAACCTATTAAGGTGTACCCACAAAATGTTAAAATGCATCACCCAACACAAGTTAGTAACGAGATATAAATTATTGTGTGTAGAAGTAAGTTTCCGCAACATAACTTTTGTATTCCTATTGATAACTATTAATACTCGTCTAGTTAACAGTATTTATAAATAATGTTTACGGTTGACCTGAAATATTTCTATACAGCATTATCATAATAAAAATCATAAATGTGCTTACAATAAAATTTCGAGTTATTCTATACCTATTCTTATGATTTAATAATAGTTAATGAAATTTCCTAACCTTTAAAGGTCAAAGAAAAAAACAGCATTAGATCACATTTAATTGATAAAAAATTGTATCTTTGGCCCCTTATATATATATATATATATACTTTTAGTTATGAACAATTGTCTAAAATACTTAATATGTGATTTCGCTCTGTTGACCTCAATGTAAATGATCTCTTCTGTAAGCTGTAGGTACGTAACCATCACACTGTTTCCTAAATGTTGCATATTCAACAACCTACCATACCAGTATCAGTATTCATTACCCACATACCACTTACACCCCCCCCCCACCTCCCGCTTTCAATTGTACAATAAACTAACCTAGCCAAACAACCCTCCTGCCAAACCAACAGCGTCCCTCTCTCCCTCTTTGCCGTACAACAACAGCGACGCCTACTTTGCGTCTCCCCTGTCAAGCGCGAGGCAGCTAAACCATCTTCTCCCTTGCTTAGACACACAAATAACATATTTTCTGCCATTAACCAGCCGTCCGACAGGAGTTACTGGGCAGATACAACATCAGCGGGTCTGAGTACAAGTTGATAGAGACGGTGATCATCGAGAACCAGCCACATAAGGCAGGGCCGCAGTGGAAGTTCGCCGGAGCGTTGTACTTCGTCACCGTCGTTGTCGCCATGATCGGTGAGTCACGGCAGGACCTTGTATAACTAATAGAGCAAGACTGTAGTCATATCGTGGCGTAAGTCAGGTTTTGGGTGGATTAGTTTAAGTTTGGCGTTATTAAATTAGGTTAGGTTATATTGGGTTACAGATTTTGTTATGTAAAGTTAGGTTAAATCTCGGTACGATAAGTTGGGATTGTCAAGGTTAGGTTAGGATTCTATAAGGATGGATTTGGTTCGGTTAAATTAGGTTTGGTTAGAATGAGTTAGATTTGGCTATGTTACGCTAGATTTGGTTAGGTAAAGTTGGATTGGGTGTAGATAAGTTAGGTTTTGTTGGATTAAGTTAAGTTTAATTGGTTTAAGTTAGGATTGGTTAGGTTCACAGAGGTTTGGTTAGACTGAATTAGGTTAAGTTTGGTCACTTTACTAGACATGGTTAAGTTAGATTTAATAAAGTTAAGTTTAGTTAGGTTAAGTTATATTCTGTTGGTTTAAGTTAGGTTTGTTAAATTTACGGTGAGTGATATTTGGTTAGATAAGTTAAAGATTGGATACATTAAGTTAGATTTGGATAATGTTTTCATGTTTGGTTAGGTTAAGGTCAATGTGGTTTATGTATGTACGTATGTATGTATATGTATGTATGCATGTATGTATGTATGTATGTATGTATGTATGTAAAGAGTTTCCTAATTTCCGATGATAATAAATTACTACTGTGGGTCTACCTTCTTCAGGGTATGGGCACTCGACTCCAGAGACCGTGGGCGGGAAGGCTTTCTGTATCGTATACGCCGTCGTGGGCATCCCCTTGGGTATGGTCATGTTCCAGTCCATTGGTGAACGTCTCAACAAGTTCACCTCCGTCATTATCAAGAAGGTAAGTCTCTCCTCTATAACCCCCATACCAGGATGAACGGCAAAGTTGAGTTTATAGATGGGCCGTTCAACACATGATCGTATCCCATAACTCGTCCGCAGATGCTTACCTTTCACTTTGGCATTTTTCTTGTAGTTGGCCCCCCCAAAAAAAATAAAATCACTTTACCTGTATGTATTGTGAAGCCATTTTCTTTTCAACCTGTGTTTGTACAGTAATTCACTATGACATCACTGTAACACTCTTACCATACCCAACACACACACACACACACACACACACACACACACACACACACACACACACACCGCCCTTCTACCAATTATATTTCCCTCACAAGAACCTTCCTGCCGCAGATGAAAAAGATGCTGGGATGTACGACGACTGAAGCGACCGACGTGAACCAACTATGTGTCACTGGGACTCTCTCCTCTATCGTCATGACCGCAGGAGCAGCTGTTTTCTCCCACTACGAGAACTGGAACTACATAGATGCTTTTTATTATTGTTTCATCACGCTCACTACCATAGGCTTCGGCGACTTCGTGGCTTTACAGGTAATGAGGGATGGGGGAGGGGGTCGTGGTAGTGATGGTAGAAGAAATGGGTCGTGGTAGTGGTGGTAGAAGGAATGGGTCGTGGTAGTGGTGGTAGAAGGAATGGGTCGTGGTAGTGGTGGTAGAAGGAATGGGTCGTGGTAGTGGTGGTAGAAGGAATGGGTCATGGTAGTGGTGGTAGAAGGAATGGGTCGTGGTAGTGGTGGTAGAAGGAATGGGTCGTGGTAGTGGTGGTAGAAGGAATGGGTCGTGGTAGTGGTGGTAGAAGGAATGGGTCGTGGTAGTGGTGGTAGAAGGAATGGGTCGTGGTAGTGGTGGTAGAAGGAATGGGTCGTGGTAGTGGTGGTAGAAGGAATGGGTCGTGGTAGTGGTCGTCTGTGGCAATTATTCTTCCTTATAGTCAAAGTACCAAAGTATGAACGTACACATTTTAATATGCAGAAAGGCGTAGGGGGGAAGGGAATAGACGTAAGGCAGATGGGTAGAGAGAGGATTAAACAAGAAAGTAACAGACATAGGCACAGATAAACAGAGAGATAGAATTAGAAAAGGAGAGATAGAGACGGACTGACACAGAGAGAGAATTAGACAGGCAATGATTGACAGCGAAGAGTTAAGACAGAGGTAGAGAGATAGCCTGAGAACCTCACCATCCTGTTCTCCCCGTGCAGAAGGAGAACGCCCTCACCACTAAGCCTGGTTACGTCGCTCTGTCTCTCGTCTTCATCCTCTTTGGCCTCACCGTCGTCGCTGCCTCCATCAACCTTCTCGTCCTTCGCTTCATGACCATGTGAGTACCTCCTCCTCCTCCTCCTCCTTCTCCTTCTCCTCCTCTGTCAGTCAATATATGGAGCTAAAAAGGATCGTGATACCCTCTAAATAACTCTTTTAAAAGGCCTTTGTGAGTATTAAAGTCACTCCACAACTTATGTTTCATTTATACATTTTTTGGCACTTGGCGGTCATATCAGGTATGACACACACACACACACACACTGCCTCTCACCACTATCATCCCACCTCCAGGAACACCGACGAAGTGAAGGCTGGGGACTACGAAATGCAAGACGCGTCCCAGTCGGTAGTGACCCTGGACGGAGAACTCATGGCCATCAACGGCAAACTCCTGGCGGGTACCCACGAGTCGGAGCTGGGCGAGGGGCGCGTCGGGTCTTACACCAGCATCGCCACCGTCTGCTCCTGCACCTGCTATCCTCGGCCTCACCACAGCCCCACCGACAGCAGGCACCGCTACTCTATCGTCAGGTGAGTCTTAGTGGCTGGTTTGTCGTGAATTGGTGTCTTGTTTAGAGTGTTTTTGCTTGCGAGAGAGAGAGAGAGAGAGAGAGAGAGAGAGAGAGAGACCTACCCCCCCCCCCCCCCACAGGACACACTGCCATTAACCTATCCTAATTACAGATCACCGTCGAGGATCTCTAACCTGCTGGTGGAACAGGGAGGAGGCAGCAAGATCGACCCCCACCAGAGCGACCAGTTCCCACCTCTCCTGCACGACTCCTTCATGGTCGCCAACTACCTCAAGACCAAGAGATCGTCCGTCTGAGTGAAGGGACAGAGGTGTATCAGGGGTTGAGATGTGACGGTAAGAGTGATGGCTACTTTACCGTCCACGAACTATAACCATCTAATTCGATCGGAACTAACCTAACCTAGCCTTAATCTAGCCATAACTTAACCTAACCTAATCTATCCATAATTTTAACCTAATCTAATGTAATGTAACCTAACCTAACCTAACTTGATCCGAGACTTGATAACCTGGGAAATAAAAACGTGACTGACTCTTACATCTCTCGTA
Organism: Homarus gammarus; assembly: GCA_958450375.1. NCBI lineage: Eukaryota > Metazoa > Arthropoda > Malacostraca > Decapoda > Nephropidae > Homarus > Homarus gammarus. The sequence continues at coordinate 984,798 of CAUDMG010001393.1, forward strand.
TGAAATGAATAAGAAAAAGGAAGAAGCAATACAACAGAAAGATAAAAGTGGGAGAAGAAAGAGAGAAATAAAAAGAGGAATTGGAAGAGGTTATACAAGAAGAAAGAAGAAGTAAAAAAGAAAGAAAATGGAAATAGAAGAAGCAGAAAAATTGTTGAGGAAGAACATCAACAACATCAGTATTACCAGAACTAATTATTGTATTATAACTAACATCAGTATTACCAGAACTAATTATTGTATTATAACTAACATCAGTATTACCAGAACTAATTATTGTATTATAACTAACATCAGTATTACCAGAACTAATTATTGTATTATAACTAACATCAGTATTACCAGAACTAATTATTGTATTATAACTAGCATCAGTATTACCAGAACTAATTATTGTATTATAACTAACATCAGTATTACCAGAACTAATTATTGTATTATAACTAACATCAGTATTACCAGAACTAATTATTGTATTATAACTAACATCAGTATTACCAGAACTAATTATTGTATTATAACTAACATCAGTATTACCAGAACTAATTATTGTATTATAACTAACATCAGTATTACCAGAACTAATTATTGTATTATAACTAACATCAGTATTACCAGAACTAATTGCATTATAACATCAGTATTACCAGAACTAATTATTGTAACAACAGTATTGCCAAAACTGACCAATATATTATAAAAATTAGACCTACGGGGTATAATTAGGATGGTTTTCTACTACTGGTATAATTAGGATGGTCTACTATAACTGGTATAATCGGGATGGTCTACTATAACTGGTATAATCGGGATGGTCTACTATAACTGGTATAATCAGGATGGTCTACTATAACTGGTATAATTAGGATGGTCTACTGTAACTGGTATAATCGGGATGGTCTACTATAACTGGTATAATTAGGATGGTCTACTATAACTGGTATAATCTCAGTTTAACTAGTAAAAATATCTTTACTGATAAGCCTGTCAAAGTGTCTTTTGTATAATCTATTTCTGTATACAGCATCGCCTATAATGTTTCATCCTAAGTATTATAGACATTTGTATGTATATAATTATGTATAGAAGTTAGGAAGTATTATTATCTTTGTCAATTGCTTATAACTGGACAGACATTTAGAGATACGAAGCATAATTAATGGGAAAAAAAATTGGTGCCAAAGTGTTATGTAATTTTATTGTTTAAGCATAATTTTATTGTCTTTGTTTACCTTTTGAGTACTACTTAATGTAATTAGTTGCACGATAGTTACCGGTAGTTGTGTTTTGGTTTTACTACATGGATTGTTTTGGAATAAGGGACGATAAATCACATGATCAATGGCGTCAGTGGCATCATATTAGTTGATTGCTCTTCGGGTAATGACGTCATCGATGAACTTTATTATACTCTACAGAAACCACCAGAGTTTCTAATGCACAATAGATCTATAACCTAATGCACATCTATATATATTTTTTATAAGAATCTAGAGAGAATGTTGAGGGAATGTGTTTATATTTTTATAGCAGACATATATCAGTATGCAATTGCTCTCCTGTGCGACCTGAATGATGTGGCAAATGTTGAATGTTCATATTTTAAATTTCTGTAGTTCCTTTATACGACAGAATAATTTTATTTGAACTAAACATTAAAAAAAATAATGACTTTTTCCTAATAATTATATACCGAAAAGGTTAAATTTAGATAATATAAAACTACTTTATTTCACCATCAGTTAACATTTACTAAACTTAATCTATATTACTTTCAGCATTAGGCAATGATAGTATTTTCAACTAATTATATGGCAATTAAGTTGTATGTAATTATACGTTTCAATACAATATACATGTGATATAAGGTATTTTATTCCCCATGAAGATAAGGAAGTAAGGCAGGGTACATTTAGCGTATCTTAAGTTATAAAAATATTCTTGTGTTTTGCCTAAAGTCTACCAGTTTGGACCAGCACTGTTCCTTGTAGGACCTTTGGAGAATCTAGGGGTTGAGTTACAGTATTAATCAGTCTTCTATGTTGATATAGAAGTAATAATAAGACTGGAGGATATAAGTATAATTAGTTACGTATTTGTCAAATTATTATTTTTTTAATTTTCATTCCGTCACATAATTTTCACATAGGTATAATTATTTATATATCACGTATTTCTTATCACAATTTTCACATATTCCTAACTTTATGACATTTATTAGTTATTATATATTCCTTATTTTATTGCCATTATCACACATCTTGTTTTTATTGCCATTTATCGTTGATCATTTGTTTATCTACTCGTTTCACTAATGTTTCTCAATTACTTGAAATATTATCAATGACTATTTTTATAGTTAATTTATCTCAGTAAATAAGAAAAAATACTAGCTAGAAAATAGACAATAAACTTGGTGAAATTTTGGTGATTTTTTTTTAAGAGAGGAATTTATAAACCGTGAAACGATATTTAATGTTATTTTATGAACATTTACAAGTTTGTATTATATTTTAGTTTTTGCCTTTAAATATGTGTTATATAGATACTGTAGTAGTTATACGGGGTGTTGGAAAAGTCTCTGTGCACCTGTATGTAGAACGATGTGTATAACAATGTAGGTATAACAAGGAACATCTATAGGGTTAGTAATTACAGCTGCACAGAGACTTTTCTAACACCCTGTATTATGTATTACGGCTGGGCTATACAGACGTCATTAATATACAGCAAACTACATTACATATTGTAGAAACGTGAACGATTGAAAATAGAATTAGAAATGTGGATTAAATTTTCATCTATTTTATTTTATTTTCTCCAAGAGCATCACACCATAACGCCGCCTCTGACGTGAATGTGTCATAAATAAAGGGAATTTTAGTGTGTTGTGTCTGTGCATTGTGGCGCCACACATCGTCTCTTCCTCCCACCTGATCTGTTTTAAATGTCTCAAGGTATGTGTAGCTCCTAACTGTTTTAATAAAAATCATAATTAAGAGGTAAATGTTAATATACGTACATGTATGAAGGTATTTTTTGTCTATTTTTAATTTGATGTTATTAGTAGAATCATAAGATGTAACACAGTAAGACAGTTCTCCTCATTAAGTAAATGCAAATCATTATTAAAACTCGTGGGTCTTATGGTAGTAATTACTGACTATAAGGTTATCACAGGAACTTATTTCAGTGAGGTAAGGTGTGTATTAGTCCTGGAGTCTAGGTAATACTGTATCCTTAACTATGTCATACGGGTGCACTATAAGGCCTAGTTATGGTTTCACTGTTAAGTAGTACAGGAGATCGTCAGTACTAGTAAAATATTAGATTACTGTTATGTATTTCAGCAGAATATATATTGTGGTGTTCGTATGCATGGTCATTCATAACGTGTACATCAACGTGTAAAGTGAAGAAAAAATATTCATTAATATTTGAAGTGTGCATGAAATCTGTGAGTCGGTACAACCACCATACTGCGTGTCGTCCTTGTAGTGGCTGGTGGTGCTCCCGCCCCGCCCCGCACCGCCGTCACCCGACACCTATTCTGTTAACCAGCGGCCTGAAAAACCAACACATTATAATCTCTCGCGCCTCCTACCAGCTTCAAAAGATGTATTTGAGGGTGAATTTATATGGAGAGTTCAGCCCTTGTTGTGGGTTGTCTTAGAGGCGGTTTTGAGTCGCCAGAATCACGGGGTTTGTCCTCCGGTGCGTGGGTAATCAAGTGCCCATCAGTTTAACATCAATTGGTCTTTGATATATGTCACTGGGACGTACACACCGAGGCCAAATACAAGCTGAATTTGCTCTTATGTCTTCACCGTATAAGGACATAATTTGTGCTCTGTAATTCGTCCTGTTTATGCCCTTAAAGCCAGTGCATGAACGCTTGTCAGTTATCCTTTTCACGCCAGCAACAAATGGCATCAGTAAGGAAGCTGCTGGCGGCTGGTCGCTGAGGCACATATAAAAATGTTTCTTTCACGCGTGGTCGTTCAAAAACACATACGTTGTAGTGAGGGGAATAATCGCCAAGTGTTGTGTTTTATAAAGTTCTGTGGGATTATCTGCTTGTTACTCTCAGAGATTCGTACGATAAATATTTCCCCTCACTGATGATAAAAGAATGATGCACCTGACTTAACTAAAACACTAAAATATCGTAAAATAACATAAATAATACTGAACTCTGAACTCAATTTATCAGACAAAAATTAAGAAGATAATTGTTTATAAAACGTGCCATAACCGTAACTGGTGTCAAGTTAACATGTCTGGTAATCTCGCTATAATATTAACGTTACTTTTTACGTATTTTTTGTACTTTATCATAAGTTAATCAGTTAGCTTCATTCTTTCATCATGAGCTACGAGGAACCTTAGTGAATCCTACTCCTGGGCTACAGAAACCCATTAATGATTGATTACGTCACAACCTAAGCATATTGCCCCACATTCGATCACTGAAGATCGAGAAATACGCCCCCCCCCCCCCCCGGTAACTACAATAATAAAAAGCTCTTACGATATTTATCTTCACAAACAAAAAATTCCAGAGAGAGTCCATATATTTCAGGCACGAAGGATTAAGATTCCAAGCAGAGCGTCTTAGGTGATATTAGTGGTTCTTAAGGAGGAGATCCCGGGTGGTGAAGCGTGAGGGGCCGAGGAGCGTCAATGTAGCCCACAAAGGGATTCTGTCCCCTCTTGTTAGGACTCAATCGTCTATTGTGGACAAATGACAGTCACCGGCGGAGAATCATCGTAAGACTCAAAGTTGTCACATTGCGCCGTAGTGACCAACTTTTCCCAACAAAACTATGCTTCTATTTTCATATTGGTTTAGTTTAGTTCGTGATTTTTTTTTATCAAAATTAATCACTAGAATGTACAATTTTATCTGAAATATTGACAGATTTGGGGTTTGTTTGTCTGTTTATCTGGTTATTTGCACTCTGGCATCCATAATTACGGATGATTTTTTTTTTACGATTTTTCTTTTTCAGTTGATCGGTCTGGTTGTCTGGGCGCCAGCAGATTTTAGTGGAGGTCAGTCACAGTGAAGGTCAGAGAAACTTAAGAATTGTGTCAAGTTTGTTTTATATTTCATTTATATTTTTAATTTAACTTTGTCTTAACTTGTACTGTAACAGCTAACCTATATTTTCCATACAGTATTTTGCCTTATACAACTCGTAATGTTTCCATAAGCACTTCAGGAATAATAAGACTAATATGGCTACCACTATTAATAATAATGATAAGAATATAAAACAAATAATCATATAGAATTTTCATTCCTAAAAATATAATTCCCATCTCATTCACGTCCAAAAATTATTTCACAGAATCGTAGGAACTAATTTGTGGTCGGTTTAACATAAGCATTTAACACCGTCGCTAACTCGTCTAAGCGAAGCCAAGTATTGTAGCGCCTTTAAACGTAAATCAAACTTTTTACCGTCATTACTGGACTAATCCTAGACCACTACAAATTGAGTGTGAATTAGAGTGCTTGAATGCAAATTAAGTAAATGCAGTACTAGAATACAAACTGAGCTGAAATTTACTGGGGTTTGAGAGGCAAATTGAACGTAATGTTATGAATTACTAACCCATGAACGAAAAATGAACGTAGATAAAACCAATCCCGAATGGCAGTATTATCCAATCAATAAAAGCAAATTGAATGCAGCTTATCCAATCACTGAGGGTGAAGTGAGCGTAAGTAACAGCAGGAACTGAACGTAACCTGACCATGTACTGTATATAAAACCTTACACGAACGCTAACCACACGAACGCTTATCACACGAACACTTACCGCGAACCAAAATATTAATACCGTGTACGCCCTAATTTTTCCCTCTAATTGAAACAGTTTAAAGAGTTGGTAATTTTTCTTCAAATTAAAGGAAATTACTTGAAGTTGCCGGGCCAATTTTTTACCGTGATTACTGCCCAAGCTTCTCGTATAATTTCTTTAATATGACTTTAAAAGTTTAGGAAACTGTTGCAATTACCCGTAGAGACTTTACCTAGAGGCGGAGGACCTGCAAAGTTTTAATAGTTTTACCTGAAGGATAAACTAATTACATATACATTATAGATAAACAAACATAACTATTAATTTTTACCGATCATAGACAAACACGAGTGATCGCGGGCGCGTTCTTGCCCAGTGAAAGTTTCAACGCTCGGGCTTGGCTAGCGTACAGCAAATGAGGGTGCGCCAAGTCCGTAGACTTGCATCGTTTTCTGTCGTAAATACAATTGTTAATTAATGCCTTCCTAAAGAAATCACCGACATGGGACCAGGTTTGTTCCACTCCGAATTTTTTGCGATTTTTCCACCAAGTTTGATGAAAAACGATTGTGCCGTTTCGGCTGCCCAGAACAAACACACACACAAACAGAGAAACAGACAGACACACGCCTAGTCCTATAGTATATTAGAAGAGATAAATATATAATAATTAACTAGAATATTCTAAAGTCAGTCGCATAATAACCTGAAACAAAAAATTATTTCAAACATTAACAATAGATTAATTAGAGAAAAAGAAAACTATTAATTAATAAATAACTGAAAATAGACACATAATAATTATCAAATAAACGATTAAGAACATCTTCCTAGCAAATCGGAGATAAGGTAATTAATAAGAAATAAAATTAACGTAAAATGTAACTAATTCATTCAATCTAACTCAAAAAATAAAACAATACTGTACCTACTTAATTCGTACAGACAGATAGTTCTATTCCTATATTACATAATTTATAATTGTTGGTGGACTAGTTAATTACTAACCTTGTTAAACGGTTAATGAGGTTATTTGAAGCGTAGTACTACATTATAATATTTATTTTGTTGTATTTGGTGGAATATTTATCATTCGATACTTTAAGAATCTGTAACCTGATCGTAGGAAACGCTTGAGAAAAAATATTATACCATGTCTTATACTACCGAATGTATGTTCTCTGCTTTGAGAGAGAAACAAATATAAAAATGGTAATATCACTGTACGGTAAGCGACGATATATAACCAATAGTTGTTAACTCTATGTATATTTAACATCTCTACTTATCGTATATTTCAGTATTGTATTAGTAAGTCATTTTTGTTTATCCCCTAACTATATACAGTATACGAACCACTATTTCTAATTGGTCAAGGTACATGGCTAGTTTGCTCTATTCATGTCATGTGATTGGCCAGGTGAGGAATGGGTCGCACAGGTTAAAAGTTAAGGCGTAGAGTATATATTGGCAAAGTAATCAGCAGTGAACCTTGGTGATGTTGAGTTGACGTCAGTTACGGGTCTTCCTCCGCTCTCCACTCAACCACTTCAAGTTGAGCAAGAAGAAACCTAGTGGATTTCCAAGTTAGTTAAAGCGTTGACATGTTTATTGTGTATTTTATATGTCTATTCAGCTCAAATTGGTGAACTTTTGACAGTCGTGCAGTTACTAGTTAGTCGTTTGAAAGGTTCTGCTGATTACTGACCCGCGGAGAAAAGTCTTCCCTCCCGCGGTAAATACAGTTGTCGTTTCTTGTTTTGTATTGGTGAAGGTGAAGAAACTGGGAGCCATCTTAAGTATTCTGAATTGTTTATGGTAATTACACCTATAGGCTAATTTTCGATGTTTAAATCTTAGATATGGTGAAGGAGACGAGGAAATAAAGATAAAATGAACGAAAATAATGTTTAAAATTTCGTTATGATCTGCGTAGTCTCGTTTGTGTAATGTCAGACTCTGCCCAAACCTTAACTCTCCTGCCGAAGTCAACCTATGGATTTTAGACTACACGTTTTAACTCCCCTGAAAATTATCCAAGGGGGCGAATCTTCAGGTGATCTCATTAGTTTTAATAAGTTTGGTTGAGTCGTTTGGTGTTCTGTCATAGGTGATCTAACCACATTGTCTCAGACCTAATCGTAAACAGATAAATTGTTGTCGTCTCTATGAAGATTGAAAAACTAGTTCACACTCACTTTCTCTCTCAAATACCACCTAACCTAACCTAACCTAACCAACTAAATCTAGTGACGACAGAGACGGATCTGAAGGAGGACTCGATCACTTAGAGATATTAGTAGCTTGGATCATATACCGTACAGGGTGTTTACAAAGTCCCTTGAGGTTTGTGGGATAACTGGGAAGGAGGGGAGTAAAGGGAGATTATTGGGGAGAAGGAGCGAGGCAGGGGGGGGTGGGGAGATGAAGGGCCATGGAGGATGAAAGGGACGAGAAAGAAACGGAGAAGGGAGAAACTGGTGATGAATAGAGGGATGGAGGATGATGGAAGGGAGAAGGAAGGGGTGGGTGAGGATGATGGTGTAGGAAGGAGAGGCGCGGAAGAACGATGGACGAAGGAGGAGAAGGATGAGGGAGAGGGGAGAGGTAGGGGAGGATGAAAGGAGAGAGATGGTGTACAGTGACAGTATTTTTACGTCAGGTGCCACCACAGTCTGACGTAGTTTATACCCCTGGGGCCAGAGGTCACCTGAGGGGGTGTAGGGGCGTGTGTGGGGGCGTGTGTGAGAGTGTAAGGAAGTGTAGGAGTGTGTAGGAGCATGTGTGGGGGAGTGTGTGAGTGTAAGGGTGTGTGAGAGTGTAAGGCAGTGTAGGAGTGTGTAGATAATTAACACTCAGCCACTTGAGGAAACTAAATTAAAACCACACATGCATTTTAAAATCTTAAGGCAAGTATATCAATAAAACGGTTTTAAGAATATTAATATTTATATCTTTTTTTTTTTCTCGTGTTTCTGCTTCGGTAACAACACACAGAATCAGTATTTACATATTACATGCTAGAAATGATCTCAATAAACGCCAACCAGATTAAGACATAGAAAGCGCGGCCATACTCCCAGGGGTGACTCGTTAAAACCCGGATCGATGTAATGATGGCGTCGAACCAGCCCCACACAAGCTCACTTTAATGAACTGACTCTGCGTTAAATTTATGGTAGGGAGGGGAGGATGAAGACAGCTGTTCCTGGCCTCTTCATCATGGTGCGTTATGTGTATAGAATGAATGTATTTTATTGGATGGATTAAACAGAGGAAGAGAGAGAAAGATAGAAGATAATTAGACGAATAGACCGTGAAATACAGTCCTCTCCTCTCCTCTCCCCTCCCTTACTTAGCATCTCCACCGTCATCAACAAACCATTAGCCAATATTCATATCCACCCACCACACCCCACCCCCCTTTGGTGATGAGGGGAGGAGGGAGGGAATGGGGTCAACAATGAAGTACTCACACGGTGCGGTGGACACGACCAGCGGGGGATTACTGCTACAATGTGTGGTGGACAGAGAGGGCGGGTTCCATGTCCTACGGGTTTAGTCACACTTGTTCACTCACCGTGTGTGTGTGTGTGTGTGTGTGCATTATTGCATTACATTGGAGTTAAGGTGATTAATCGTAAGGTTAAACTCCAAGGGATCCAACAAGCTATCTAATTCCTAACTATTACACGGGGCCTTGTTCTTAGGGTTTTTGCATGCTCGTAGTGTCGTAACCCTGCATGCCGTGGTGACTCGCGAACATAAACTGAAAACAAAACCTTATAGCTGAAATCTTTCCCTTTAGTTATGTTTATTGATTATGGAGATTAAATACTTGAATATTATGACTTAAAATCCTAAATACAATGTCAACCCCCTGAGGATAATGATTTCATCCCATACGTATTATAAATGAATTTATTATTCATGAAGTTAGCTTAATCCCTTGAGTACAATTAATCAGTCACTTCAGTACGATGATCCAACCTCTTGGGTACGATGGGAATAACACCTTGAGTACGATGATAGTACATTGTATACAGCTTACTCGAGATCCTCCCACCGTACTCAAAGTGTAACTAGAAATAGTACTCTTTAATAACTAACGTGTATTTAGAATTTACCAATTAACTTTTCAAATATATTATAGTAATGTTAATAATAAGTTAGTTTACTGTAATCATTTAATATAGTTTCCCCTTAATAATTTCACATTTTTTATGAAATAGGAACGATTGTCTCTTTGTTATTGTCCCCTCTGTGTTTCCTCTCTTGTTATTCCCGTCTCTTATACTCCTTTGTTACGTGTCTCTTATTATATTATTTATCTTCCTGTACTTCTCTTCTTTTCTATTATTGTCGAGTCTATGCTGTTTCTCTTCTTGTTTATCAGGGTTTAAGGTTCATGTTAGGAGGTTCAAGGGTCATTTCAGGGGGTTCAAGGATCATATCAGGGGGTTCAAGGGTCATTTCAGGGGGTTCAAGGATCATATCAGGGGGTTCAAGGGTCATTTCAGGGGGTTCAAGGGTCATATCAGGGGGTTCAAGGGTCATTTCAGGGGGTTCAAGGGTCATTTCAGGGGGTTCAAGGGTCATTTCAGGGGGTTCAAGGGTCATTTCAGGGGATTCAAGGGTCATTTCGGGTTTTTTAAGGGTTATTTCAGGGGGTTCCTAGGAGGTCATATAAGGGGTTTAAGGTTCATATCAGGGAGTCTTAAGGGTCATTTCAGGGGTTCTTAGGAGGTTATATCCGGAGTGGTTCTTAAGAGGTCATAATAAGGGTTTGTATGGGCGTGGAGAGGTTCACAGAGGCGTGTAGGGGCGTGGAGAGGTTCATAGAGGTGTGGGAAGGTTCAAAGAGTCGTGTAGGGGCTTGGAGAAGTTCAGAGAGCGTGGAGAGGTTCAGAGAGGCGTGTAGGGGCGTGGAGAAGTTCAGAGAGCGTGGAGAGATTCAGAGAGGCGTGTAGGGGCGTGGAGAGGTTCATAGAGGCGTGTAGGGGCGTGGAGAAGTTCAGAATGGTTCACAAAAGCGTGGGTGAAGCTCAAGAAAGCGTGTAAGGGAGTGGGGTAGCTCAGGAAAGCGTGTAAGGGCGTGGAGAAGTTCAGGGAAGCGTGTAAGGGCGTGGGGAAACTCAGGAAAGCGTGTAGGGGCGTGGATAGGCTAAGAGCGGTAGGAGATTGCGTGGTCAAGTGTGTGGTTGTCTGTCACATTCTTGCCAGACTTACACCTCTAAACATACCATAAGCAGGTAGGGAGGTAAGGAGCTGAGGGGGAGAGGAGGTAGAGAGGGTGGGAGGGGGTAGAGAAGGAGGGAGGGAGAGATGGGAGGAATGAAGGAAGTAGACAGGGAGGGAGAGAGAGGTAGAGGTAGAGAGGGAGGGAGAAGTGGAGAGGGAGAGATGGGAGGAATGAAGGAAGTAGAGAGGGAGGGAGAGAGAAAAGTAGAGAGGGAGGGAGGTATATTTAGGTAGGAATCTGAGGGGCGTACTCCAGTATGATGAGAGAGAGAGAGAGAGAGAGAGAGAGAGAGAGAGAGAGAGAGCAGCCATACTTTACCTATAGACCAGAATCGGAATCATGAGAGAGCGATCATTGTAGCTTCATCTTGTCATTCGTCTATAAAAGGAAGGTATACCAAAAGGGAGACTACTATAAGAGTTGGATCATCTACATAACAATGGACACAGTTCTCAGTATAGTGGACAGTGAACCGCTGTATTCAGTATGTGGGTAAAAAGAAATATTGTGGGAGCAAAGACTAACCCTTGAGGTACTCCCGACAATGATATACGATGGGTAACTGAATTAATATCATTTAGATGTCTGTTGATCTCTCTCGAACTCTATAGACGTATTAGGAATTAAATGTATTACTGTGTTTTTTGAAGAGTGAAAATATTCTCGTATATACAAATTGTAGAGTAAAATTCCTATTTTTTATTTATGAATATTTTGTGGGTGACTTTTTCCTCAGGTCATCTTGGAGTTTGAATCTCACGTCTCGTTTAGGATGTTGTATATCTGTGTGACGTCAGCCATATCGTGTTGGGTGTCTTACTTGAAGCGTTGTCAGTCCCAAGGCCTTTAACCAGTTGTTTCTTTAAGGAATATTAGGCAAATATTTCCAGTCACTTTGCCTTGTTCTTTTTTCCCAGTGATGTCTTGTCTTATAGTGTTGGTGTGGTAGCTAGTGAATCATGGTTGACTTCTTATCATTATATTCACAGCTACGCGATTTATTATACCTGAAGTCTATTTGGCTTTTTTTTATATTACTTCTACTAACTACGGACTCAAAGATATTTATTTCTTCTAATTATCAAATGCTAACACAGCCATTTAGTACACCACATGCAAACTTTACCAACGTTACCAGCTAAACCACCATTCTCGAGTCATTCATCCACCATAAATCGTATGTAAATCCACCATTCCTTGATTTGTTACCTTTCTGAAAATATAATTTTACCGTCCACAAATTTTATGAGGCAGCTTGATGTATTTCTGTTATAGTGTTGTTGGTGTTGGTCATAAACAGCGTAGGAACCAAGACCTTTCCTTGTGGTACTCCTCTCATTACCTTTTTCTGTTATGATTCTATACTGCATCGTGGGTTGAATATACCTCATTTCTACTACTACGTGGCCTCCAGCCTCCCCCAATAGCCACACCTTCGCCGCCATTTTATTACCTTTATATTAAATATCCTAATACATAAGTAGCTTTGAAGCAGAGTAGTGGATGAATGGAACAAGTTACCAAATATGATCATTAACTCGAATACGCTGAATAGCTTCAAACATAGGTTGGATGCTTATATGAGCAATGGGGGTTGAGTGTAAACGGGACTGCCCAGTATGGGCCAATAGGCCCGCTGCAGTTTCCTCCATTCTTATGTTCTTATGTTATCTGTGTTGAATTAGTTGAGCCGCAGATCTATGCGGCATTCAGTGACTGTAGCCTCATAGTCAATATCTGCAGCAGTTGTCGGCATTGGGGCAGAAACTCTCGTTCCCCTGAGGCAGAGCAAAGCCGACCAAAGGAGAGAGAAAGACAGTCGACATCTCATCCAGGCTGTAACATAACTTCTGGGCTGCTGCTTCTGTTCGGAGATCACCTCCGCGAGTCTGGCGTAGAAACATCTTGCACTTGGGCCCATCCCACCAGAGGTTGTGAACACTAGAGGAGTGAAGCTGCCTTGATCAACATTTTGAATTCTCTCCCCATATGCCCTTCTCTTGTCGTTCTCGTTCCTCCTGTGTGCAGCATCGAGAGCTAGGTTACGGTGACATGCGGCCTACTATTACTACTACTACTATTACTAGTACTGCACAACTACTATACTGCTAATAATAATAATAATAATAATATAATGATGATGAGCAAGAAAAATAACATTGACAACAAGATAATAATAATAATGAATAACAATAACTTTATACACTGGAAATAATAGTAACGCCAGAGGTGATAAAGGAAACACAGACAAAGATGATAAATAAGGAGAGAAGCGATTACAGAAGACGTGTGTGTGTGTGTGTGTGTAGTAGCAGAGCCGCTGGGGTATGAGAAATAGTGGACCGTGTTGTGAGATCAATAGTAGAGCTCTCTCTCTCTCTCTCTCTCTCTCTCTCTCTCTCTCTCTCTCTCTCTCTCTCTCTCTCTTATTGTGTCTGTAAGTCTCTCTCTCTCTCTCTCTCTCTCTCTCTCTCTCTCTCTCTCTCTCTCTCTCTCTCTCCCTGGTCATGTTACAACGCGCGGGTCGGGTCGGGTTTCAGGCCCGTGTGAAATGAATGGGCTGGTGCAACGTGATACCAGGCCTGTACACACACACACACACACACACACACGCATACACTTTCAGCCCAACTCATACAACCATATACTGTATACATATAACCCTTCACAAACATGTATATTACCACTATTACACACAAACTAACCCCACACATTCAAGCATACTTTCTCCACACACATGATTCCTCCTCTTCCAAACACAGCTCTTCCTCCATACATACATACACCCCCCCCTCCCTCCCCCTCAAGTACATAAACATACTATCGAACACACACACACACACACACACACATCATTATATATCAACAAACTATATAGATCTTCTCCCGTCAGCCAGTAATCCGGATACTTACAAAAACGTCAACATCTTCCACAAACGGATACACGCGCGTTACCAGCTGATCTCACGACTATGTAATGCACTCGTTTCTTACTCCGTTTTAACCCAATTTCCGACTGTTTCGATCTAATTGATGAAAGTTTTTGTAGAAATTAGTTGAAGATCATTTTCAAGTGTAGTTTAACGCAGGTAAATGAATAGTGAATTCACGTAGAAGTCAGGTGAAGTTGATGGTTTGTGATTAATTATTACCCCCAACCCACCCTCAACCCACCCCCGCCCACCCCCCGCCCCCAAACGAACCCCCGCCCATCCCCGCCCACCCCCGCCCCCAAACGACGGCTCCTGCAGAAATAAACAGACGAGAGGAAGAGTTTTAAGCTATACTGAGGGAAGGATGTTGATGGGAATATAACCCCTAAGAAAGAGTGGTTCGTGGAGCAGATGTTTGGTGGAGGTTGGGTGTTGTGGAGGTTGGGTGTTGTAGTCTACAACTTGTAGAGGTTGTGTATTGTGGAGGTTGTCTGTTGTAGAGGTTTTGTTGTAGAGGTTGTGTTGTAGGAGTTGTGTTGTGGAGTTGTATTGTGCTACACTGGTTGTCTTTTACCTAACCTAAAGCTCACCTAATCTAACCCAACCTAACCTAACCCCTCAGGTAGAGCTAGAGTGGTTAATCATCGGGTGAAATACTAAGCTAGGGAGAGGAGGGAGGCGACCATCAGGTGTTCCAACAAGACCTTTTACCTGTTAATCACTCAGGCTATAATATTGGAAGCCCCTTGAAATCGAGGATGGCTGGCCCAAGGGCCAACACAACAACCACACCCTAAGTTAACGAGCTGCATGACCCAGTGTCAGGAATGGTCCGAGAAGACCGGACAACTCGCTAACTGCACTGGCTAACCATTACCCCGGAATACAATCCGCAAATCGATTAACATCCAGGATCCCAATTACTGCTGGGAAGACAAATGGTGTAAAGATACTTGCCCATAGTTTCACCCTGCCCGAGGATCGAACTCGGGTCCGCTCGCTTGCGAGGCGAGGATGCTGACCATTACAGCACAGGTCGGGCTAAACCTGCGGCAGCTCACTGTATACACCTGCTGTAGTTTGACTTCTGGTTCGAAACTTCATTTTGTTTTAAAAAGTTGCCACAATTAGTCTCGTTTTGTCATTTTGTTTTCACTGATTTTTGTATTAGATATTGGTGTTTTTTTCGTTTTCTGTTGTTGCTTTTTTGTGTTTGTTTTTGTTAAGGGAAGCTATTACATTACCAGTATGACTATCAATGTACCGATGATTCTAAGTGTAATTTTTCATACAAATATGAGAGAGAGAGAGAGAGAGAGAGAGAGAGAGAGAGAGAGAGAGTTTTTTAATAGATGAATTTACTATATATTGATAGACTAATAAATCGATAGTATTTTAAAAACAATAGATAATATACATATACATACATAGATAGATATATAACTAGACCTGTATAGTGAGTGAGGGATGGTGAGGTTTATGGTGATGAGTGAGATGATATAATGAAGGAATTAGTAATTATTCATGCCTTATAATGGTGACTCTCTCTCTCTCTCTCTCTCTCTCTCTCTCTCTCTCTCTCTCTCTCTCTCTCTCGTTTCAATTTCCTTCGTATTTTCTTATTTTCTAATTTATTTCTTATTCTCTCTCTCTCTCTCTGCCTTTTTCTTGTGACCTTCTTTCTCTTCTCTCCCTCATTATTCTTCTTCTCTCCCTCCCTCCCTCCCTCCTTCCCCCTTCCTTCTCTCCCTCCCTCCCTCCCCCCTCCCTCCCTACCTCTCACCACCCCTCCCAACCTTTCTCCTATCCCCCCCTCCTCCTTCCCTCCAGCTAAGGGCAAGGGAGGAGGACGGGTGAGAGGGAGGGGAGGGGGAGTGAGAGGGAGGGAGGGAGGAGAGGGGGAGTGAGAGGGAGGGAGGAGAGGGGGAGGGGGGAGGGAGGGGGGGAGGGGGGTAGTGAGAGGGGGGAAGGGAGGGGGGTAGTGAGAGGGAGGAGAGGGGGAGTGAGAGGGGGGAGGGGGGTAGTGAGAGGATACTGTGTCTCATTATTAGCTGAAGGTCCAGTAATGTGACACACGGCTATCTGTCGACCTCTCCCTGGCTTCTCACTCTCCTCCCTGTCTCTCACCCTTATGGCCTCTCACTGCCTCTCACCCTCCTATCTCTTACCCTCACTGCCTCTCACCTTCACCTCCTCTCACTGCCTCTCACTCTCACTCCCTCTCACCCTTACTGCCTCTCACTCTCACTGCCTCTCACTCTCACTCCCTCTCACCCTCACTCCCTCTCACCTTCACCTCCTCTCACTGCCTCTCACTCTCACTCCCTCTCACCCTCACTGCCTCTCACTCCCTCTCACCGCCTCTCACTCTCACTCCCTCTCACCCTCACACCCTCACTGCCTCTCACCCTCACTCCCTCTTACCTTCACCTCCTCTCACTCCCTCTCACCGCCTCTCACTCTCACTCCCTCTCACCCTCACTGCCTCTCACCCTCACTCCCTCTCACCCTCACTCCCTCTCACCCTCACTGCCTCTCACCCTCACTCCCTCTTACCTTCACCTCCTCTCACTGCCTCTCACTATCTCACCCTCACTCCCTCTCACCTTCACCTCTCACTGCCTCTCACTATCTCACCCTCAGTGCCTCTCACCTTCACCTCCTCTCACTGCCTCTCACTATCTCACCCTCACTGCCTCTCACCTCTCACTGCCTCTCACCCTCACTGCCTCTCACCTTCACCTCCTCTCACTGCCTCTCACCCTCACTCCCTCTTACCTTCACCTCCTCTCACTGCCTCTCACCTTCACCTCCTCTCACTCCCTCTCACCTTCACCTCCTCTCACTGCCTCTCACTATCTCACCCTCACTGCCTCTCACCTTCCTCGCTTCATCACTCAGTCATCAACAGGTGACACACGACTCTGGTTAATTACTCCTCACCTGCATTGCTCTCTCTCTCTCTCTCTCTCTCTCTCTCTCTCTCTCTCTCTCTCTCTCTCCCTATATAAAAGAAAGCCGCGCCAGGTGAAAGCTCTTTGTACTTTCTATTGTTATTATTTTATTTTCTAGCTTTTGTTTTTATTTGTATTTAGTTTTTAATTTATATTGTTTTTATTTGTTTGTTTTTAATTGATTTATTTTAAGTTTGTTTTTGTTATTTTTTTCATTTGTATTTTTTGTTTATTTTTACTTTAAATTTTTTCTTCATATTTTTTATTTAAGTTTAATTATTTTTTATATCTATACATTTATTTTCATTTAATTGTGTTTATAAAAAAATCGGAAAAAATATTAAAAAATAAAACAAAAATTAAAAACCACGAAAATTAGGTCAAAATAAAGAATTTTTAAACTAGTGGATATTAAAAAAAAAATTCTCACGACCCAAACAAAAATTCACAATAAAATCCCATTAACTTTGTGTTTGTGAGGGTAGGGTGGGGAAAGGTGGCACTAGGCCGTTGATGGGGTCACTGCCACCACATGTGAGGTCACGAGAGGTCAAGGGGGCGGGAGAACAGGTTGGAAAACAGCGACTGACGTGGAAGTATGACATAACATTACGTGTTTGTGTAAATATGAGATGAGTGTGGTGGAGAGGGTGTGGTTGGGGTGTGGAAGAGGTGGGGTTGTGGTGGTGTAGGTGTGATGGGGATGGAGGGGTGTGATGGAGGTGGTATGGGTGTGGTGCAAGGGTGGTTGTGGTGGGGTGGAGGGGTGTG
This sequence comes from Homarus gammarus, assembly GCA_958450375.1. NCBI lineage: Eukaryota > Metazoa > Arthropoda > Malacostraca > Decapoda > Nephropidae > Homarus > Homarus gammarus. The sequence continues at coordinate 1,002,509 of CAUDMG010001393.1, forward strand.
TGGGTGTGGTGCAAGGGTGGTTGTGGTGGGGTTGGAGGGGTGTGTGGGTGTGGTGGAGGGTTGTGGGTGGGTGGTGTGGGTGTGGTGGAGGAGTGGGGGTCTAGTAGACATGGTGTGGGTGGTGGAGGTAATGTCCGGTTCATGGGGCAGGAACCGGTTCATGGGGCAGGAACCGGTATCCGTTTCACACTCAATCTTCCAGTGGCACTCCAGGGGGCCACGAGTGCCTGGTGCCAATGGATCAATCTTCATCTATGTCTGTATGTTTGTCTGTCTGGTTCTCCTCTCTCTCTCCTTCTCTCTCGATTTTATCTGCTTATCTATACCTTCCTCCTTCTCGTCTCTTCTTCTCTTCCCCTTTCTTTCCCTCTCTCTCTTTATCACCTCCCTTTCTTATCCCTTTTATTTCTTTCTTCTATTCTTTCCCTCCTTTCCTCCCTCACCCTCCCATGTCCCTCCTTCCCTCTCTCTTCCTCCCTCCCTCCCTCTCTCTTCCTCCCTCACACCCTCTCTCTTCCTCCCTCCCTCCTTCTCCCCGGCCCTAAGGGAGAGATAACAAGGGGGGGGGGGTAGATGAGATAAACTAGGTGGGTGACGCTGTAACGAGGTAGTTCGATGTTATCAACTAATTATCCAGATTTACCCCTCTAGTAGTTGTTGTTTTTGTTACTGCTCTTGTTTTGTTATTGTTGTTGTAGTTGTTGTTGTTGTTGTTGTAGTTGCTGTTTTTGTTGTTGTTGGTGTTGTAGTTGTTGTTGTTGTTGTAGTTGCTGTTGTTGTTGTTGTTGTTGTTGTTGTTGTTGTTGTTGTAGTTGTTGTTGTTGTTGTAGTTGCTGTTGTTGTTGTTGTTGTTGTTGTTGTTGTTGTAGTTGCTGTTGTTGTTGTAGTTGTTTTTGTTGTTGTTGTTGCTGTTTTTTGTTGTTGTTGTTGTTGTTGTTATTGTTGTTCTTGTAGTTGTTGTTCTCTTCCTCCTCCTCCTCCTCTTCTTCCTCTGACTGTTTTTAGTTTGTTGTTAGTATTTGTTTGTTATTGTTCTTGTTCTCCTCCCCATCTTCTTTCTCTTCTCCCCGGGTAACCTCCCCGAGTGTGTTGAGGATGGAGCCTTGTTCACAAGAGTCTAATATCTGGACTCTATGTAAAAGACCCGAGTGAGGGGTATTTGTTTACATAGTGGCTGATCTCTCTCTCTCTCTCTCTGTCTGTCTGTCTGTCTTTCTCTCTCTCTCTTCTTTGTTTGATTTTACTCCTCTCTCTCTCTCTCTCTCTCTCTCTCTCTCTCTCTCTCTCTCTCTCTCTCTCTCTCTCTCTCTCTCTCTCTCTCCTTCGTTTCCCTTTGTATCCCCCTTTCTTTCTTCTTCTCTCCTCTCCCTTCTTCCTCATTCCTTTGTTTAATTCTACTCCTCTCTCTCTCTCTCTCTCTCTCTCTCTCTCTCTCTCTCTCTCTCTCAACATAATTTTATAGTCAACATAATTATAATTGCCATTTCAATATAACTAAATATAATCAACATATAATTAACCTAAGCTCGAAGAATTATACATACAGTTTACATCACAGGTCCGAAAAGTATGAAGAATTAATAGCCGAAATACACACGTCACAGATCATACATAAATATAATACATAAATCATACATCACTCAGTTATTTCAGGTATACATTGTGTGTGTGTGTGTGTGTGTGTGTGTGTGTGTGTGTGTGTGTGTGTGTGTGTGTGTGTGTGTGTGTGTGTGTGTGTGTGTGTGTGTGTGTGTGTGTGTGTGTGCGCGCCACCTCATAGTAAAATTCAAAATTAAAATACATAAATACATTCTCGTAATACAATACACGATACAGCTAATACAAATACGTAGAACTAAAACATATATTAAGAATACAGACTCCGTAAATCAATACAGAAACAAATAAATAATAATCTCCTAACCTAACCTAACCAAATCCTAACCTAATCTAACCAAATCCTAACCTAATCTAACTTAACATAACCTAACCTAACCAAATCCTAACCCAATCTAACCAAATCCTAACCTAACCTAACTTAACATAACCTAACCAAATCCTAATCTAACTTAACATAACCTAACCTAACCTAACCAAATCCTAACCTAATCTAACCTAACATATGGCTAAGCTTACGGACAAGACGGGAATCAATGTTTGTAAACAAGGCTTCAAATTTATCACAAAAGAGGAGGAAAACACCGGAAATAAGTAAGACAAGAGCATCACGCCCTAGACACGTAAGAGGTTCAGACACCCCCCCCCCCCCCCCTCGCCATTCCCTAGTGGTAATAGTTTCGGATTCCTTCCACACGCTCCGTTCTGGCATTTATACTCGTGACGTGAAGCTATAGCCGTGACGTAGGCGAATGATCGGTGACGCTCTTCTGTTTACACTCTCTCTCTCTCTCTCTCTCTCTCTCTCTCTCTCTCTCTCTCTCTCTCTCTCTCTCTCTCTCCTTGTTTATGCTAGGCGTGTGTGTGTGTGTGTGTGTGTGTGTGTGTGTGTTTGGTCCTGGGTCATAGATAATGCCTGGGTAATGAGGTCAGGTCATTTTTGGCAGACAGTGGGGTCACGTCTGCCTGTGTGACCTGAGCGCTGTTTACTGTGAGGGGTGTGTGTGTGTGTGTGTGTGTGTGTGTTTGCTTAAGATTGGTATACACGAGAATTTATTATAGGATGTGTGTGTATATATATATATCTATGTATACGTGTATATATGTGTATGAATATATATATGTATACGTGTGTGTTGAAAGAGATTTTGGTTATATGTGTGTATGGTATATATGGAAAGGAGTATGTATATATTGTTCACATAACTCTCTCTCTCTCTCTCTTTCACTCTATTCTCCCCTCTCTCTTTCACTCTATCTCTCTCTCTCTCTCTCTCTCTCTCTCTCTCTCTCTCTCTCTCTCTCTCTCTCTCTCTCTCTATTCTCCCCTCTCTCTCTCTCTCTAGGAAGGGTGACACGTGTGAGGACGAAGGCAGGTGTCTAAAGAGATCATCCGGGCGTGACGGAGGGCGGGGCGGGCGGGGCGGGCGGGTGGGCGGGGTGGGCGGGTAGCAGGCAGGCAGGCAGGTCCTAGCTCTCTCTCTCTGCCCTTTGATAATGAAACGACGTCAATATTGTAACTCGACTTAATCAGGTTTGTGTTATGTCGAATTTTAGGGAGTTTAATCCTTTTATTATAACCTTTATATATGTAATCCTTTAATTGAACCCACTTATTGTTTTTGTTTTATTTGTTTTTTTTATTTTACGCGTATTTTATATTTTGTGTTTGTTTATGTAGACATCTGGTCATCTGTTTGTTTGTGTTTGTTTTTCATTGTTTTGTTTATGTCGTACTTAATTACTTGTTGTTTTTTTTATACATTTTGTTTTTGTTTCATTCTTTATATCGGTTCATCTCATGTCTTAACCCTTTGAGATATGATAATGTAATAAGTCATTGTACTCAAAGGGTTAAATCGTCGTACTCAAAGGGTTAAATCGTCGTACTCAATGGGTTAAATCGTCGTACTCAAGGGGTTAGGTCGCCGTACTCAATGGGTTAAGTCGTCGTACTCAAGGGGTTAAGTCGCCGTACTCAATGGGTTAAGTCGTCGTACTCAAGGGGTTAAGTCGTCGTACTCAATGGGTTAAGTCGTCGTACTCAATGGGTTAAATCGTCGTACTCAATGGGTTAAATCGTCGTACTCAAGGGGTTAGGTCGTCGTACTCAATGGGTTAAATCGTCGTACTCAAGGGGTTAAGTCGCCGTACTCAATGGGTTAAATCGTCGTACTCAAGGGGTTAGGTCGTCGTACTCAAGGGGTTAACACGAGCTGCTTTTTAAAACATATTTCTTGTGTGTTAATATCTCCACTACCGCGACTTTGGGGTAGTTAAAGGGTCATTAGGGGTATTAGTCTAATTGGTCGTTAATCGGTGTGTGATACTTAGTGTGTCCGGTCAACCTGGTGTGTGTGTGTAGGGTCAAGGGTCACCTCACACTGGCGTGGCGCGAGCAATTAACAGGTTGTTCCGATGATGACCTGACCTGACCTTGAAGAGCAGGTGTCAGCCCGTGACCTCACCCACAACTCATGACGTCACTAATTTGTTTGAGGTCATTATTCACTGTGATTGGTTGAAGCTTCTAGTGTCCTCTTGTTGTTGTTGTTGTTGTAAACGAGTTTGTCCATTTAATAACATGTTGTGAATGACGACGTATAGAAAGAAAATCAGAGAAAGAACATAACAAGAGAGAGAGAGAGAGAGAGAGAGAGAGAGAGAGAGAGGAGGGAGAAACCGGAAGCAGATGATTACCGGTAATGATGGACGTTGTCTCGTGGGTGTTAACTACCTTGTTAGTCTACCACCCTTCCTTCCACCCTCCCTCCCTTCACTCCCTTCCTTTACCTCTCATTTCCTTCCTCCCTTCTTTACTTCCCTTCACCTCTCCCCTCCCTCCCTCCCTTCCTTTACCTCTCATTTCCTTCCTCCCTTCTTTTCTTCCCTTCACCTCTCCCCTCCCTCCCTCCCTGTCTCTCATCATCTCTCCTTCCCTGCCTTCACATTTCCCTCCTCCCTTCACTTCTCCTTCTCATCCACCTTTATTCTTTCCTTCTCCCATTCTTATTCTCTCTCACTGCACACACACACACACACACCAGAGTGCGTCACGGCGGCAGCAGAGTACCTTAGTCACTCCACACCTTAGTGACACAATTCCCGTTTGAATTAGTCTTACGCCTCTAATGACCCACTAACTACATGCAGGTCACCTCGTCTTGACCCCTGACCTGTCCTCACCTTCCACACCTGCCCCATCCCTTATCAATTGGTTAAACTTGTTGACTTTTACCATCACCACACACACACTTCTACCACCACCACCACCACCACTACCACCACACACGCCTCCATCACACACCACCACCACCACTACCACCACACACGCCTCCACCACCATCACACACCACCACCACCACCACTACCACCACACCACCACTACCACCACCACACACGCCTCCATCACCACCACACAAGCCTCCACCACCACCACACACCACCACTACCACCACCACCACACACCACCACTACCACCACCACCACTACCACCACACACGCCTCCATCACCACCACACAAGCCTCCACCACCACCACACACCACCACTACCACCACCACCACACACCACCACTACCACCACCACCACTACCACCACACACGCCTCCATCACCACCACACAAGCCTCCACCACCACCACACACCACCACTACCACCACACACCACCACCATCACCACGTTGGAAAGTTTCAAAAGGAGACTGGATAGATTCATGGGTGATAGAGAGTGGTAGTAACTCTCGACAGGAGCTGCCATGCACAGAACTACCGGCCTATTGGAGACTCCTTATTTTCTTATGTTCTTATACCTTGATACCTTATACCTTATACCTTATACCGTATACCTAGATACCTTATACCGTATACCTAGATACCTTATACCTTATACCGTATACCTAGATACCTTATACCGTATACCTAGATACCTTATACCTTATACCGTATACCTAGATACCTTATACCTTATACCGTATACCTAGATACCTTATACCTTATACCGTATACCTAGATACCTTTTATACCGTGTACCTAGATACCTTATACCTTATACCGTATACCTAGATACCTTATACCTTATACCGTATACCTAGATACCTTTTATACCGTATACCTAGACACCTTATACCTCCAATTAACACTAGACAAAAGCTAAGGTAATGTTCCTTTGTGTATCCCCACCTCTGACGTCACTCAGGTGGGTCATATAGCTTCCCAGGTAGAGGTTGTCATGGTAACGGGATGTTCTCTTCTCTCTCCTAAGACCTATGTCATTTCCTTCACTTCTCGACGGTTGGGTTAGGTCAGGTTAGGTTAGGTTAGGTTAGGTTAGGCTAGGTTAGGTTAGGTTAGGTTAGGTTAGGTTAGGTTAGGTTAGGCTAGGTTAGGTTAGGTTAGGTTAGGTTAGGTTAGGTAAGGTTAGGTTAGGTTAGGCTAGGTAAGGTTAGGTTAGGTTAGGTAAGGTTAGGCTAGGTAAGGTTAGGTTAGGCTAGGTTAGGTTAGGCTAGGTTAGGTTAGGTTAGGTTAGGCTAGGTAAGGTTAGGTTAGGTTAGGCTAGGTTAGGTTAGGTTAGGTTAGGTTAGGTTAGGCTAGGTTAGGCTAGGTTAGGTTAGGTTAGGTTAGGTTAGGCTAGGTTAGGTTAGGTTAGGTTAATCTGTAGGTGAAATAAGCTGAGGGGAAGGGCATCTGTATAGTTAATGATCATCTCCTAAAGCATTCAAAGAGTTTATTCCCACATTCCTAACCTAACCTAAGATGATAATCACTAAAACACAGACAGACAGGATCTATCATGCCTCAAAAACCCTTAATATCCTGAGTGTAAACATGTATAGTGTCTAACTTTCACCTCACCTCACCTTACTTCACCTCACCTCACCTCACCTCACCTTACTTCACCTCACCTCACCTTACTTCACCTCACCTCACCTCACCTCACCTCACCTCACCTCACACACTCGTAATCCACTCACCCAGTCAATTGTTTAAGAGACAGTCAAAAGCCTCTCCTCTCCTCTTCCTCTTACCTCTTGTTCCTCCTCTTACCTCTTGTTCCTCCTCCACCTCTTGTTCCTCCTCTTCCTCTTGTTCCTCCTCTACCTCTTGTTCCTCCTCTACCTCTTGTTCCTCCTCTTCCTCTTGTTCCTCCTCTATCTCTTGTTCCTCCTCTACCTCTTGTTCCTCCTCTACCTCTTGTTCCTCCTCTTCCTCTTGTTCCTCCTCTTCCTCTTGTTCCTCCTCTTCCTCTTGTTCCTCCTCTTCCTCTTGTTCCTCCTCTACCTCTTGTTCCTCCTCTACCTCTTGTTCCTCCTCTTCCTCTTGTTCCTCCTCTACCTCTTGTTCCTCCTCTTCCTCTTGTTCCTCCTCTTCCTCTTGTTCCTCCTCTTCCTCTTGTTCCTCCTCTACCTCTTGTTCCTCCTCTTCCTCTTGTTCCTCCTCTTCCTCTTGTTCCTCCTCTACCTCTTGTTCCTCCTCTACCTCTTGTTCCTCCTCTTCCTCTTGTTCCTCCTCTACCTCTTGTTCCTCCTCTTACCTCTTGTTCCTCCTCTTCCTCTTGTTCCTCCTCTACCTCTTGTTCCTCCTCTTACCTCTTGTTCCTCCTCTTACCTCTTGTTCCTCCTCTTCCTCTTGTTCCTCCTCTACCTCTTGTTCCTCCTCTTCCTCTTGTTCCTCCTCTACCTCTTGTTCCTCCTCTTCCTCTTGTTCCTCCTCTTCCTCTTGTTCCTCCTCTACCTCTTGTTCCTCCTCTACCTCTTGTTCCTCCTCTTCCTCTTGTTCCTCCTCTACCTCTTGTTCCTCCTCTACCTCTTGTTCCTCCTCTACCTCTTGTTCCTCCTCTTCCTCTTGTTCCTCCTCTTCCTCTTGTTCCTCCTCTTCC